>CM023618.1:7524661-7532161 GCA_013358685.1 Antennarius maculatus | reverse complement strand
GGGTTTGGCCTCTTGGGTGGAATTGACAGTCTGATTAATAAAATGAGCGGTGCAGCATTTCCCTCTTCATTTAGGAATATGATTATGCTTTGATTCTCTATTGTTTCCCTTCTCTCTGTTCGCCCTCCCTCTCTCTAATCGTTGCTCCTTTATTTATTGTCTTTATTTCTTACTTGTTTTTTTTTTTTTTTTACAATTTGATTTGGTTTATCAATTTGCGAATGACATAACGTTTAAAATGGAAGTTTGTGATAAGATACCAAGACTAGGTTTTTATTTCGACTTTTCAAGACCTTGTTGATTGATTTTTTAATTTTTTTATTTATTTATTTTTTTAGCTTTTTTTGCTTTTCGTCTCTGTTTTATTTTGTTTCACACTTCTTTGTTCACTTATGACACATCTTGATGGGAGGTTGATGGTTGCATTATTGTACATCTGCAAGCAACAACAAAAACAATACACAACGTAGAATTAATTATTGCATATACAAATCATCTATTTCTGCGTTCAAATCAGCGTCTTTTAAATAACTGAAATAAATATAGTCCTTTTTAATTATAATTGAGTCAATCTCTTTCAAATGATCATTAATTTGAAACAAAATTTAGTTACAGCTTATTAATTACAATTTCTGTGTTTATTTCTAGTGGAATTTAAACGAATAACGTAAATTGAAGACCTTATAAATTCATATTTTCGTTTTAAACCTGTCTGATTGAGCTTATTTGCTCTCCATTCCCTTCTATGTGTCAAAGCATTTATTAGCTAATGGTCGTTACAGGCAAACAACGGACACACTTATGCCTCATATTAACTTTGATGGAGGCTCGATATGTAAAGACATGTATGTGTTCTTAGCGTCTCAACGTGAAATGACTCTGAAGGCGCCGCCAGATCGTCCTCTGCGCGTCCTCTGGCGCCCCCTGCAGGTTTTTTTTTCTGTATTTCTTCCACGATTCATGGAGGTGCCAATGCTGGAGGTGTATTGTGGGAAGTGAGGGTATCTTGTAGTTCTGACTTGTGTCAGTCTTGTTAACATTTGTGTAAATAGCAGTGGATGAATACGTATATAATACATATTTTCTTTCATCAGGCTTCTGCAAATTAATTTATGAGGAGCCCAAAGATATGTTAGAACCAAAGGCCTTTGTTCATAAACTGGCATTTTGTGCCCAAAATCTTCACTGCTGGCCATTTAATGGGATTGAAATGAGATAAAAATATACTATCTACACATAGAGCACAAAATGAGACTGAATTTTGACAATGTAAGGCTTCACAACCCAAATAGGGAATTCAGAATTTCACATTTTCAATGCAGCTATACTTATAGAAACTGTGATCCTGTAAAACTACATTATAATACTTCTATGTAAGATTAATAAACGTATCATTCACTAAATGATACTATAGTTAAACGTAACCTCTTTCAATAGTAAACAAATTCCTTTTGTCTTTGAAAACAGACTCATAAATTCTCTACTTAAATAACACTCTTGAATGCAATCTCCTCGGCCATATAATTAGATAATGTGTACAGAATTAATAATGCAGATGATGAATCTGCAAAGAATATCGTGAAGACAGTCTTAACTTCATATTTTCACACAGACTATGGATTTTATGAACCTTTGTTCTTCAAACTTGTCTAGTGTATTCTTGATTCTCACCAAAAAATTCTTTACAATTATTGATCACGACATGGCTTCTGTAAATCATGCATTTGATTGGTTAAAGTGATTGAAAGAAATCAAAAAGTGATATTTTCACTTTAATGTATCAATATGACATATACTTTCACTTTTATTGGAATTGTCTTTATTGAATATTGGATTAATAAAACACACACACAAACAAATAAATCCTGAAAAGTAAGCAAATATTAATCAACAAACAACTGCCTCATACAGAAAAAGAACATTTACAAATTTAAGTGATCTTTGCTCCATTCATTGCTACATTTATACTTTACAAATGGATGAACTGAAGCATCTTTCACTCATTTCTTCAGAGGCTGATTTGTGTTTTGTGCTCCTCACACAAAGTGATGAACAGTATCACCCTTAAAATGTATGCTCACCTGTATGTTGTTGTAACAATGCTTGGGGTCTGTAGATACGAATGTGAAGTTTGGAAATTCATAAATAAAGTAGAGTAAATCACAGAGGGAATAATGCATAGTGTCCACACTGGGTTTGCCAGCTTTCAAAGTTGGAAGGATTTATTTTCTGCAGGTATATTCAGGATGGATGCAGTAGGATTGTTCCAACATATCAAATGACTCTTCTCTTCACTCGTGCTGTAGGAGATCACAGGTTTGGGCAACCATGTGGAAAAATGAGAGAATAAAGAAAACACAGGAGATAAATGTTATTATTTAATAGAACCTTTTTTTCTCACGTAAAAAACTGTTCATGTCTCATGAAGGATTAAACAATGTGAAATTAATTGTTTTAAAAGTTATGACATACACTTACAGGACTAGTTCTGGGTATCTTGATTAATACAATGTAAAATATAAGCACACCAAAAATGCAAATTTTTATTGTCATTTATAAAACACACCAGAAAGGTATAAAACTCAAGGAGGTGTCTGCTAAAAATGTGACATACAGTTCATGAATTTTAAGCATTTCCTTACAAAGAAAAGGTCATTGATCAAACAGACAAATGACCATAGCTATCCTTTGTCAAAAAGTTCTTCAGCCAAAAATAAAAAATAAAACACAATAACACACAGAAATAACAACAAAAACTCACATGGGAGATATAATAAAGACTTTTCTTGGTCTTTCTAATGCATGGTTAACATGTCTAAGGGTTTTGTTTAGCCCAAACTGTTGTCTGAGCTTAAACAAACCACAGCAGAAAATGTAAAATAATCATTTGGAGAAAAGACGTCATAACAGGACATGGGCCCTGGCCTCCTGTGTGATGGCTCTGTGTGCAGCTCACCCACTCACCCACACACCCACTCACCCACTCACCCATGCTGGCTTCTCTGACTGTGTTGTCTCTTAAAGCTGCTTCAGTGAGATCGACAGGAAGGACTTTCGGGATCAAAATCGTTTTCTGGCAGAAGGTTTACTTCTCTTGTGTGCGACAAAGTTACTATATTCAAAACAGGAAGTAGCAAATATACTGCTGTAGATACAGAAATATATGTTTAATATTCAGTATATTAAGTCATACAAGCTATGCTAAAATTTTACTAAATACAGAAACTATAGTGAATTAAAGTAAAATCATTGTATGACTTGTGCCATTTATAAAACTGAGTCATTATTACAAATCAAATCTGCAAGAGACTTTATGTGTTCATCAAAATGTTTAAGATGTAGCCACTGCACATCCACAAATGTGGTTTCAGATATTGTGCTGATTGGACCTAAGCTCATGTGAAATTTGGCTGTTTGGATTTAATGAGTTGTGACTCATTACATCCATCTGTGTGAATGATAAAGGTGTACATTAATGAAACTAATGACAAATACTGAAAATCACCTTTGTGTGTTTTGCAAGGCTGCACAGGGGATTTTTAGTGTGTAGAGCTGAATCTGTCAAAGGCATGAATAGACCTTTTCATAGCAGACTTTTTGACCTGAGACTGAAAATCGCTGTTATTTCTAATAACAATAACAATTGCTCAGTTTTATCCGAGTTTCCCAGTAGCAACAGTTTGACAATGAGCCAACATAAACACTACAAAACTCTGAAAACAAAAGTGTGTGTATCCCCCCCTCTCTTTACTATTCTTTTTAACACATTGTCTACTTATTATAGTATGAAGACAATATTTAATGTTTTGGAAATACATACTCATTCTATATTTCATGCCTGCAATATGTTGTTAACAAGTTGGACCATGGCAACAACAGACAAGCAAAAGCTGTCAAATGTTCCAAAACACCTGATTGAAACCCTCCACAGGTAAAGAGGTTAAATGCTAACAGGTGACATTATTACTGAGCATGAAAGCAACACCCGCTTTAGGTTCATACATTCACAAGCAAGGATTGGGTTGGGGCACTATTTTGTGAAAACCTGCGAAAAGTGTTAGAACAATGTTTCTCAAAGCAGATTTGCAAGGAATTCTGTAATTTATCCAAACAACATTAATATCCTTTAAACGAAGATGATTTAGAGAATCAACTTTGTTTAAAGGATATTTGGGCTTGAAATTTTTGACTAGAGCTACAACCACTTAAAAATCCACCAGCTTGTTTGGGCTCAATTTAATCCAAGATAGACTGATGCTATATTTAAAAAGGCTGCTTTGGCCTGATAAGTCAACATTTATACGGATTTTGTAACCAGGGAAGTACTGTCCGCCAGGCTGAAGAGGAAAAGGATAGAGTTTTAGTCACACAAAGTTCAAAAGACAGCGTCTATGATGGTGATAAGTGTGCCCATGGTGTGAGTAACTTTCATGATTGTAAAGAAATCCTTTATTCTGAAAGGTACATACAGCTTTTGAGATAAACTACCATCCAGACAACGTCTCTATCGGAGACATTACTACTTATTTCACCACAAAAATACCAAAACACATTCTACACTTATTACAACATTGTGGCCTCATAGTAAAAGTCTGCAGATAGTGTATTATATAAACTTGCCCGCCATCCAGACTTACTCCCATTAAGTATGTGTGGGGTATTATGAAGTGCAAAATACAGCAATGGAGACTGCAGACTGTTTGGCTAATTAAGTCATATATCAAGCCAGAAATGGAAAGAATTTCCCTCTGAAAATACAACAATTAGAGTCTTCAGTTCCCAAAAGCTTACTGCATGTTTTTAAAAGAAACGGTGATGTAAGATAAGGGTAAACATGCTACTGTCCCAACATTTGGGGGCATTATTCATGCATTAAGTTTAACTGAGTACTTATTTACAATAAACGATGAACTTAATCACTTGCAACATTAAAAAGTTTGTTTTATTCAGTAATAAATGAAGATCATCAATTTCTATTCCCATTTGAATTTAACATAGCATCCCAACATTTGTTGTAAATGGAGTTGTGTAGCCAATATTTATTTACTGGTACATTATTACTGAGATAATCAAGGTGGTGAAAAATATGATTGTCATTTTAGTTTAAGGTGAATGAATTGTGAAGTTCTATTTCATGACTTCTCTAACATCTAATGTTTTTCGTCACTGTAAAACAGAGGTTGGTTGGTATTGTTTGTCTCACCAGGCTATGGGATTGGTCTGCCTGCCTGGAGTCTCAACGTCCCCACGTTAATGACCTACCTCATGTTTTCATGTTTTACCCATATTGCCTGTGCGGTTCCAAAGGGTCTACTTCAGGCCCACTGTTTTGTTCTGACAAAGTTTTGGTCAAAATGCAGAAGACACCAATTTTCCTCTCTATGCAGATGATAGAGTTTCAGGACAGGCTGCATCCCTTGTAATAAAACTCATTGTTGGCAAAACAATCTACTTTATTTTCTTTTTTTTTTTAAACGCATCACTAATATTTAATTATTGTCATCATTATTATTCTTGTTGTTGTTATTTACCACAAACTGTAAAGATCTCACCAAATGTGCCAAGGCTGGGAAGACATCCTTCAAGATTTGCACATTGGAACTTGTTTATTTATAAAACAATGGGTATCATTTTCATATCATGACAAAATGATTCAACTGTAGTTACAGATGTGAAGTTCCTGAATTGTGTAACTTTTGTTTGGTGTTTGGTGGACCTAAAATTATGTACATGTTCTCTTTGGCCTTAACTCTGGATTACCTTATAGGATTCTGTGGCACCTAAACATGGCTAAGTCTTGTTCACCAAATCACCCAGCGACCATTAGAGGGATGGACGACTGACACCGACATGTTTGAGCTCATCAAGGACACGTGATGACTGCTGACGTGATAGACATTGAGTCAAAACCTACATCCTGAAAAGTGTGACCTGTTTTTGCTTTCGCTCCACAGTAGCAGCAGCAGCCATAACCTGCAGCAAAACATTTTGTCCCATTCTAGTGAAAGCCTTGAGGGAATTTTTCAAATCTGGGACTAGACATCAGCTGAACTTAGATTTTGGTGGCTTAAGGTCATTGTGAGCTGTCTGTCCTGTTCTCGTGTAATTGATACCTCAGGTTGGAAATTTCATTAGACTACGTCTGGCACAAATCAACGATTCATATTAGAAAAATGACCAGAAGGATAAAATAATGAAATATCCTGATGGTCAAAGGTCATCTTTAGTGTAACAACAGCAGGTTCTGCAGAAACACTTTTCAGAACCTTATTTAATGCCAGAAGCAGCTGAGGAGATTGTGATTACATTATAATTTTAGTCAGATTCCAGCTTTGTGACACTAAACTTTGTGCTGATTGTATAGATGTTCTGTGCTGCTTGTGCTGAAGGTGTGATTAATGCATTCATATCCCACAATTTTTAGTTCCTTTGTGTGCATGTGAACACCCTCAAGGACTGTAAGTCTGACTTTTGTTTTGTTGGGTTAGATTACAAACAATGGGTGCAGGAGAAGTTCAATACCACTCCATAGATTTCCTGTTATTTCGCTGAAGCAGCTTGCCCTGCACCATAAAGCTCTCTGTCAGTGTTGTGTTCCTCTGCAAAAATTCTCATCGTTAATTATTCACTGGAGCCATGCATGTGTATATAGTGATCTCAAGAGTCAGACTTTTATTTCAAACATTTTATGACATTTTCCTCGGGCCATGATTATGAATATTATATGGGCAGACATGAAAATAAACTGCGAGTTGACTGGTGAACAGAGGCAAAAACTGTGAGGTGTTAATTATAGTTTATGAATCACCTGAAGTGCAAAAGGTTGGATGTTCTGTGTGCTAGGAATAGGCAGAGGTGAACCTTCGCATGAAAACTGAATTATGTCTGAATGAATGTCTCTTTACTTCACAGTTCAGCAGACGGCAGCAAAGGACAGAGACACATTATGTCATTGCAGAGTTGAAAACAACTGGCAAAATGTTTAACTGAGGAGGTTTAGGAGGTGAAATAATGGGGGGTGTCTATTTTTTTGCTGGATTTAAACAAAAATTGCTAAATATATTTTCCTGAAACTTACTGAGAATATTTCTCAGGTGACAGAGAAAATCCAAGTCATTTACGGAATAGATCTGGACAAAGGGGATGATTCAGGAATTACTTTTCTTACGATAACTTTGTCAGCGTTTTTCCCCCATTATCTGTCCATATTATGCACAAGCTATTATATTACAGATTTTGATGAAACTTGGTGGGAGTATTAAACACGTGGCATGAAACAGCCTGAGCAGAAAACTCTGTTAGTTTCATTCAGAAGGTGTATGTGGACAGAGGTCACATTAAACATTGTGCTTTGAGTGTACAACATTCATAAAGTAAAGCCAAACTAAAGCAGTAATTTGTTTCATGAATGTCCTTTACAGCATTCAGGTAACTATTTTGTTTTTGCTTCTTACAACTAATGAAGGCTTCCAGATATATTCCATCATCTACACATTTGAG
>CM023618.1:7294661-7519661 GCA_013358685.1 Antennarius maculatus | reverse complement strand
CGGTGTCCTCGAACGGAAGCGTCAAGGCGCATTTGGAGGAGACGGCTCGATGCTTTCAGACTACAACCCACCAGAGCGAGGAGTCTGGCAGACCGGACGACATCTACTCCGGGGAGCACGGGGCCAACACTGAGCGCGGTTATTCCGATCTTAGCCGGCCTCACGGTTCTGCGGCCCAAATCGATGCGGCGGATTCGCTCCATGTGAACGGCACCAAACAAGACCACAATCCCGTTCACCCGGCATCAAGACACACATGCTCCAGGACAACGTTTGCAGAAGGTTAATCCCATTTTCAATTCCCTATTTTTGTTGTGTCACTTTTGCAGATAAATTAAAACACACCACACACCATTCTTTCTTTCTTACACCATACTTGTCTTTGTATCAAATCTCCTCCGCCACATTATCATTGACTACTAATTTGCTTTAATCCGTTAAATAATAGTTACATGCAGACCTAATAGGCACCGTGACATCATATATGACTGTCTAGACTGTTTTATGGTCATTTCATATCTCCTGTGGCGTCATTGTTTGGATATTCCATACTAATGGTGACTATGCTGTGGGTTAATATCAACACCATTTTCCTGTACGTACAATAGGCGTGACTCCTGTTTTTTGTTTTAAAATCATCGCCAAAGATACGAGGAACAATGAATCCTACCACAGGGAGCAATTAATTCCCTTCCGTTTACAGAAGTGTAGAAGGTGTGGTAATTTAAAATCTAAAACTGGTTTCTATCTCTACTCCCTCCAGGTGCTCCATGGTGCTCATCACAAGTGAAAACCAGAAAGAAGAGAAAGCCTTACTCGAAGCTGCAGCTGGCTGAACTTGAGAATGAATTTATGATGAATGAATTCATCAACAGACAGAAAAGAAAAGAACTGTCAGACAGGTTGGACCTGAGCGACCAACAAGTCAAAATATGGTTTCAGAATCGGAGGATGAAAAAGAAGCGGATGATGATGCGTGAACAAGCCTTCTCTGCTTACTGATGACCTTTGGACTTGATCGTGACCAGCAGCGGACGCGGGAACGCTGTACGCGATCATGCTGCAGTACGTCACGCACCCTTGTGGTTTCTGGCATAGACTTGTATTTATAAATGTATAAAGTGTTCATATTCCTTTTGCATAATACCCTGTTAATAAAGGAATGCATTGTTGGAGAACAGATTTTACCCAGATGTAGAAATGCGCACAGGCCCAGTCTTTTGGCCTTCAGCCGCCGGACAATAATAAACATTTAAACCTTTTTCAAACTCAAAATATCTAAACAAGAATGTTGTTCAGTATGTTTCTATGTGTTTTGTATGGTGGCCTGTGCATGTACTGTGGGCCTAATGTGGAACAAACAGTCAAGTTCATGTTTACGGACGGATGAAATGTCTGAAGAAAAGATTGGAAAAAAAAAAAAGAAGAAAATACAAAAGCATGTCTGTTTCCTAAATCCTGTGATTGATAAATAGAGGTTTTCCTGCGAAATGCTGGTAAAACCAGATAAAAAAAGAACGATGTTCTGTGTGGCAACATCCAAGTCGTTTTGCGGAGTAACAGGATTTTACGCAGCGGAGACGTGTTTACTTAAAATGTTCTTAAATGAAATCGTTTGCGGTTGTGAAACAATCTCGTGGTGTTGATTCAAACTAAAGTGTAATTATATTGAATAAACTTGGATTTTTGTTACTTGAGCTGGTTATGTGTCGACATACAATTGCGCGTAATGATCGCAGATCAGATGGATTATTCTACGCTGTTTTGTAAATTCAGTTTTTTAAAATACAAAGAAACCACACGAAAATTTCACTCTGGAAATGTTCACAAATTTTTGAATCATACGTCAAATCATTAGTAACTGGTTTAGACCAGTCTTCCTTTTAGGCACGGATAAATGATTTTGTAAAAATGCGGATTACGTTTGTAAATAAACACAATTTTGTATATAGCTGTACACAGTCTATTTTGTGATTCTTGTGAGTCGTTTTAAAAATTTTCACAGTTTAATTGGCGAGTTTAACCAAGACTTATGGTTTATATTCACGATCGCTCCGTCAATATGAAGCCTCAAATGTATCGGAAGTCTGCTCCACCAAAATAAATAATCGTCCTAAAATATCAGTACAGCAGTTTTTATTTCATGTTTTAGATTGTTTTAGCTTCGAAAGCGACATTTTAAGAAAGTGTATCCATCTTTCACGTATGATAAACAGCAAACGGGCATACAATAGTTTATTTCAAATTAAATATCCCAGATTCTGCATTATAAAACTCTGATAAACTGTACTGATAAAAGTCTTTATCAATATAGTTTCAATAATTATGAACTGCATTACACGCAGGGTGCGTAGTAAGCATTCATCTGTACTTTTAGTACTTTTAGTTTACAATCTAGTTGAAAATATAAGTGAATCAAAACACTTTTTGTTGTCTTTCATGGTTAGAAACTACACACGTATAAATAAACATGCGTTTGGAATTAATCGTTTACACAGGTGTAATTCCTGCTCACACTAAACTCACACACTCACAGCTCACACAAAACTTTACTCTTGTCAGTGAATAATTCAGAACTAACACATCCATCCATTATTTTACAGAATATTCCAGCATAAGAGGTTTTCTCCGTTCCTCTTTGAAGCCCTTTTGTTTGTATGTGCTATGCGCGCAGGTCTGCCTGAATCATCTTTCATGTTAATTAAAACATTATTAATATCTCCACATAGCGATTTAGCACAGACTCCGTTTAAGCCTATCCAGGTCACAAGTGGTCAGTGTGTTTCTCTGGTCAGAGGCTGCAGCTGCATCCCAGACTTACCAATAGACGCGCACACATGTAACATTAGAGAGCGACTCCATGGACACTCCCATTACATCATCAACACGTCATCATCACCACTGCAAAAGTCTGCAGAGCATAACACTGCAGTCATTTCACAGGCCCCTGAACGTCAGAGTGACATTTTGAACGTATTTAGGATTAAACGTGAAGACATCGTTCTTGTGCGTTGTGCGGGGTTTGTTTTTATGTCCTATGGGTGTTGGGTTTTCCTTCTTACAGGCGCAGCCTTGACTTTTTTTTTTTTATCTACACACATCTACTCCTATCTTTAAAATCTTCTCCACATAACATGTTGCACCATCCATTCTTTTTTACTACTCAAATAATTTAGAAAGACTACCTCGAGTTTTGTGTACGTGACCAATAGGAAAGGTTTTCTTTCACTGTTAGCAGCTTTATTGTTTTACTACCAAACGGAGCCATGCACCCTCATACAGCTCAGGCTACATAAGATGGGGGGCGCCATAACAAAGTTAAGGTCAAGTTAGTAGACTGAGTTGCTACTGACACACGTGTTGGCAGAAAGCTACTTCTTTGTGGGTATTTAGTTTCACTCACTGCCTGTTCCTGAAAGCACTACGAATGCAGAGATGGTTCTCTATACATATTTGGTAAAACTTCAGTGTTCAATGTTCAATATTATGCAGCCAAATAGCCTAAACAATAGTTTAATTCAAGTTTGCGCCCTCAAAAATTTTCACCTCCATTTGTCATCCAATAAATTTTAGTTTAAAATATTTTTAAAAATCGGTGTTGAGGGCAAAATGATGTCAGTCATTTAGAACATGAGTTCTATTTTACTACACGGCATTCCATTTTTTATTGTTGAATTATTACAATTATCTGATTTTATTTAAATGCAGTTCTGCCCTTTTTCGTGTGAATCTACCGTGGAAAGCGTTTTTCTAACTGCAGGTTACAAGTTTATTGCTAATATTATGACGCACAGGGGCTGGTGCGAGTCAATACACAAGGTTTTGGTGATAAAGTTCAATGCGACTCGAAATATAGCAATAGTTATAAATATAGATGAATACAAATTATTCAGATTATAACAATGATAAAAAAATACCACACGTTCAATTATCTGCTGGCAACAGTATTTGGCGAATCAACAGGTCGTCACTATTTTCTCTTATTTAATTATTAATAAATAAATAAATTGACATTTTAATATTTAATGACGGCTCCTTACACATTTCATTACAATACTGTTGTTTGTTGCTGAGTAAAGAGGTTTTCTGTACTCCTCATTCGCTTTTAAATAAATGCTGACGCGTTATAAGTAATTATACTTTGTTCTGGATGTTGTTTCAAAGTGCAGTGTGGTTCACGTTAAAATCATGCCCGACCACAGAGTTGATTTTACTCATATGAACAATAAAATCAGCTAAATCTTGTGAGCTTCAGACTTGAAGCGGTGAAAAACAAAACCCAGGCCTACAACCAAAGCGGCACTTTTCACCGAAGTTGAACAGTTTGCATGATAATTTAATATCCGTTATCAAGCCTGCAAAATCTATCGAGTGCTTGAATCTGTTTTGAAACCCCCTTTCCCTTCTTTTACTTCCTTATGAGCAATAAACGTAAAAAATCATACTCACAGAAGGCAAACAAAAATATGGCTGGAGGTTTGAAGACGTGGCATCCGTTTCACTGCTGTTTTAAATCCGTTCTCCTCATACAGAAGAGGATGGAGACTGCACGCATGACTGCCTTCGTGCAATAAAATAATTTGGGTACAGAGGCTTGTTGGTGAATGCTTGGTGGACATCTTCTGGACCACAGACGGTCAAAGCCAGCTGTTTGGACTTGGCTATTCTGAACGTGTGATTCATGCGTAAACGACTGACTTAACGTAGGTTTTCTGGCGTCCAAAAGAAACATTTCTGCATTAGCAATAAGAGACCGTGGGCCGATGTAATAAATACACATCTGTATTTATTATCAGGGGTGTAACATATGAACAACAAAGCAATAAATTTCATTTTGAGACCAATAACTGTTTTTAAAGATGAGATACACGAGTTTGTTTGCATGCGGTGCAACAGAATGCAGAAAAGCTTTAGCTGAATAGAGTATTTCTCTGATCTTCTGTTATATGTTTCGTGCATCTGACTTTATTTAGATTTAATAATGAATTAAAAAAAATCCCTGTTTTTTTGTTGTTTATGTGTATTTAAATGACCCGCAACCATTGCGTTGCGCACTGATGACAAATATCAAATCCTAATCTCTGCATGAAAATAGCTTGAATGCGCTATAATTCTGCAGACTGTTGGTTTATCTGTGGAGTGCAATTACAGTCAAGGTGGCCTCGGTGCTATTCTCTCCAAGATTTGGATTAAATGCAGAGGTCAACGTCAATGTTTCCAAACCTAACTGTTGCAATACAATCCCGAGAGGATGACTCCAATGTGCGCAAATTGACCAAAGCGCATGTGCGTCTGCCATTACGAAGATGATATTGCTATAAAGCTTTTGATTAAATACTCCAGCGGTGGTTCAGAATGTCTTTTTCCTTGAGCTATAGGGCAAGAAGGCTGAAGAGGAGTTCCCTCTGCAGCCGGACAGCCAATGAAGTCTCTTGTATGCGCTCACATGAGTTTCTCCGGACAGTTTTTTAATGACTGATATTGATGTATGGTAATTTCTTAGCTGGATCACATGACACAGTTACCTCAAGAATCGATCAAGATGTATTGCAGGTCTGCCTACGTTTCCAATTTTTTCTCCCTGGCGGGGTCTTTCCACACGCCTGTGGTGCTGTAGATGGACAAAGTTTAACACAGTCGAGCTGCCAATTCCTTCCCTCTGTTGCAGAGAGGAAAAGGGAAGAAGCGATATGACGGAATACGATGATCGCAGCTGTGCGTCAAATATGTATCTACCGAGCTGTACTTATTATGTTTCGACGCCAGATTTTACATCAGTCTCCTCCTTTTTACCGCAGAATACTACGTGTCAGATTAATTTCCCTTATTCCCCCAACATAGCCCAAGTCCAACCTGTTCGAGAAGTCGCTTTCAGGGATTATGGACTGGACCATTCAAGCAAATGGCACTACAGGGGCAATTACGCGTCTTACTACCCACCGGACGAGATAATGCATCGGGACTTGATCCAGTCCTCCAGCAGCAGGGCGGACGTGATATTCAAAAACGAGTCCTTATACGGCCACCACGGAGGGACGAGTTCGCCGTGCGGGTTCCTCACCGGCGTCGGCAGAAACGGGGTGCTTCCCCAGAGCTTCGATCAGTTTCTTGACACCCCTAACTCGGACAAGCCCAGCGCGGAGCACCCTAAACAAAAGACAAACTGTGCTGTTCCCGGAGTTGCGGTGAATAACAATAAGTCTTTAACCAAACTGGAAGAGCGCAAAGCTGAAACGAGCGGGAGCGTCGACGAGGACTCATCCTCGAACTGCGGCGACAAGAACAACCAACAGAGTGAGTCATTCCGGGCCTCTTTGTCTGGGATATAAGGTGTGCAGTTCAGACAGGATCCCGTCTGCAGTGCGCTGTGTCCACCATCGTGGCCGTCCAGGGTTATGTGTCTCTTTATAAGCATGCAAAAGCCTTTATATCCCAATAAGATTTGCTTTATGGTTGTAAAGGTATTTACAATGGGAAACGGTTAAGGAGCCTTACTTTAAAGATGGCCTCGTGTCTAATAACGGTATTGCGTTGATGTGGTGCGTTTCTATTGATAGAGAAATAAAATTCAGCAGGAAATTTAAATTTAATTTTGTTATCTTTGATGCAATGTTGACAACGCTTTGTAATGTATGAGAATATGAAACCACAGAGTCCATTTAAACACACATTTATGCATAAATAATAGTCAAAGGGAAATTTTTATGCAAATTCCTCTGTTATTGTCTCTCCTATTTTGCGTGTTTTGTGTGTGTGTGTGTGTGTGTGTGTGTGTGTGTGTGTGTGTGTGTGTGTGTGTGTGTGTGTGTGTGTGTGTGTCCGTGTTTCTTGTATAAAGAGAAAGGCACAAATAAAAGAGCATTTTTGTGTGATATTTAAAATTTAGGTGTTTCTTTTTCCTGTTTTTCCTTTCTTGCACAGATTCATCAACCAAGTCCAGGAAGAAGAGATGTCCTTACTCCAAATACCAGATCCGAGAACTTGAACGAGAGTTTTTCTTCAACGTGTACATTAACAAAGAGAAACGGCTCCAGCTGTCCAGGATGTTAAACCTGTCCGATCGGCAGGTGAAGATCTGGTTTCAAAACAGAAGAATGAAAGAGAAAAAGCTCAACCGCGACCGCCTACAGTATTTCACTGGAAATCCTTTATTCTGATATCTGATATCACACACACACACACACACACACACACACACACACACACACACACACACACACACACGGTAGTAAAACATCAACTACACACACATATGTTTTAAGGACTGGTACCCTCTGCACATTAGAGCCCAAAACCCACTTTGTTTTATCAAAACCCACCAAACCAAGGTGCCATATTTTTGCAAACTCTTACCACATTTATTTATTTGTGTTTTTTCTTTTCTTTTTTTTTCTTCTTTATTTGCAGCAAAACATTTCAGCAAAAAGTGCGCGCTGGGCTTTGAAGTTATTTCTATAAAAGCAAAATATACATTTAGGCTTTTTCACGACGCATGTATAACGCACGCTGTGGTCCTTTGAAATAAAAGTAGGAACCGCAAATGTTTGTATTGTAGTTGCAAAACTTGTCACATGAACTTAACCAACATAGATAAATAGCTGAAGAACTGGGGGGTGGGGTTCCGAGGAGATTCTTCCGTGCAGAGATTTGACGATTGGAGGCTTGTTTACTACTCTGATGCCCTTTGCTTTCAAACCCTGGGTTGTTTACTAAACCTTGAACCGTCTAGACAGTATAATAAACGTAGCTGTAAATGTCTAAATAGGGGCTATTGGACTTTGGGGTCCCAGCCCCCAGACCAAAAGACGTCTGAATCTCTTTCCTGCCTCCAAAGTATTTTAACTTCATGATGCACGTTCGGAGAAGTCAAGAGATTTTCGTGCGTATTTCTCTGTTCAAATCTTTGGCCTCTTAATGCGCCGGTTGGGATACAATGGAGGAGATTCTCACAAGGACTGAAAGGTTAAGTAACACTTTCAAGTTTGACTGCTATTCCAATTTTCTAAATTTGAGTGTGTCCTTGGTGCTTCTAAATCCGTTTTAAATCAAATGAGGTTGTTTTCCAGCTGTTATCTAAAAAAAAAAAACAGGAGCTTTGATGCAGGTGAACGTTTCCATCTTTGTACAGCTCCAGCATAGTAACTACATGTATTAAAAGCCTCTGACTGTCGCTTTATTTATTTACCTCGTGCATTGCTTATCTGTGCTATTTTTGTAAATGAAGACACGGATTGCCCCTGGTTGCGTTATTGATCATTCACGTGACGTGACTGATGTCTGGCAGCAACAATTGTTTTATCTCCCTTTATGAAAAAAAACTTTGAAGATGGTTTAATGCTTAATTCATCTGCAGTTATTTCCCAAAAAGCTATTAGAAAACCGGGGTTTCATTAAGCGTTTAATTGGGTTGTCATCATGTCCTGCAGTGAAATTACATTACCAACTGTGTAAGTTATTTCACTTTGCTTCTCGGTGTATCCACATGAGGGCAGACTTGCTGCTTTCGCCTGCTAGTGGAATTGCAGAGTTAAGCCAATTTTGAAATCTGCCCAGCATGAAAATCAATCCGTAGAGGAATAATCTTTTCAACGCGGGTTTTGTTTCTTAATCTAATTTTAATTGCATTCACGAAGCTTGGAGTGTGTTTCGTTTTCAATAGAAATTTCTTTTTATAAATGTCCCAAATCACATTTGTTGTGTAAAACCATTCAACAGTTCCGTTTTTATTTAGAAAACGTTTTTTGGTTTTCTGTTTTTGTATTCCTTGTTCAGTCAGTGCAGCTGAGCTGACGCACATCCTGCATCTTCCAGAGGGCAACTCCTGTTAACGTGTTTTGAAAAAGGCGCGCCGCTAAAACACATTGTATTGCGTGTCTTTGTCATCTAACCTTGAAAATACGAACCTCGGTCTCTGAAGGCCGCTGAAATCTATCTTTGGATTAATAATGCAAATATGCAATAAATGTCTTTTCGTCTAATTTCACGTCAGTCGTTTGGTTTTTCCGGCTGTTTGCTTTTTGTATTAAAATATTGCAAGTTCGACAGTTGCTCCAAATAAAGGATGAATGGTTGCTGGAGTGTCGAGTTTTCTATTCTACCTTAAACAATTATTTTTCATTACTTCCACACTTAAATTTTTTTTAATCCTCACACTATAGCCTACCTTAAGATTGGATGTCATGTCTCTATTATTATTATTATTATTATTATTATTATTATTATTATTATTATTATTATTATTATTATTATTATTATTATTATTATTATAACACGTCAGAGGTCCATTTCGTTTTCTTCTTTAACGATTAATTCACTTTTGTCTAACCTTAAAGATACTTTTCTGGAAGTCGAGACCGGCCGTTGACTCATCGTAATATTAAAAACATGAATACTAAAAGAAATCCATGACGTCAAGTATTTTAATTAACTGCCATGCTTTAATCATTTAATATAACAATTGATATTGCAATGACGAATGTACTGTCTACACAAACTGCGTGATTAAATTTGGTTTGGTCAGTATTTTAAGTTTTATCAAACCTGGGATCTAGACAACATTTAATATTATATTGTCATAATTGTACCAAATATAATAGTTTTGAAGACAAAGAGGACGATTTACACCTCCTCACAATCAAATAACTTGAATGTTGCTATTAAGATAGCAAATATTTTATTTTAATTTACCTTTGCATTATCTTTTATCTCTATTCTTTTACTTACAAAAAGCTGAATCCTTACAATTCCATGTCCTGGCTTCTGCTTTTCGGTCGGTAGATATTTTCATGTACAAAGTGTTCTGATTTCCCCTCATCCTAACAGGTACACTCTTTGAATATATTTGCCTTTTGCAGACAAAAACAATGCAGCCCGGCGTACATCACCTCCTCCGGCTGACTTTTATTCTCAACTTTACATTTGGGCATCGGAAAAAACCTTCCTGCGATAAAACACAAATAAGAATAAGAATATGTACAAATTAAATAACATATATATCCGTCTAAAGTGGAGTTCATTCGGAACGTAAATTTAAGCCTTGCAGGGCAGCGATTTTTATTCTTATGCATGCAGAACTTGAACTTCTTAAATAATTTAAATTGTAAATCCTGGAGCCAGAATTAACATTCATTTCTTATTTCAGTGCTGACATCACGTATGAAATCTACTGCTGTCTGAAAGATTTGGTGATAAAAAATAACATAAGCGTTATAGCACAAAAAAAACTGCATCAATCAAATAAACCATGAATTAACTCAAAAAATGAAAAATAATAAAGGAAAGAATGTCGCAGGCCTAATCCCATTTTGTCACCTTTATTGGTTTGCATGACTATTCGATTTAGAATTACAGAACGAAAGATATTCGAGACAGAAAAGTCGGTGTAAAGACTGCAGGATTTGGTTCTAGCGTCGGTGACCTTGGACATATGAATAAAAAAAAAACAGATTCAATGGAGGAGGTTACATTCTTTCAGTCTGCAGTTGTCGCCTATGTGTCATATATGCAGCATTTTACACGCTCACAGTCTCCCTTCCACGAGAGGCGCTTTCATTCTTTAGCAGCATTTTCCACATCACACTGTCTTTTGGAGCTTCAACTATCGTGCATGGAAAACAAACAAACTGTGTGTTCCGATGTCATTCAATCATGTTTTTGTTTTTTTTTTTTAGATGTGATTGTTACAGTTTTTGTCGCACAGCCTTCTCGCCATGCTGCCTTCACCAGTCTGTGCGCCAATTTCAAGTCCGTGTTGTAGGTGTCGCTGTTGACCACGTCTGCATCCGCAGTGCGAGCGCGCGGAGGGGGAGAGGAGGCTGCGTCCAAGGCCATTTTCAAATCTCATTGGTGGGCTAGTCATGTGGTCTGGAGGCATCCTGACTTACACGGAGATTGTTTTTCCTAGATATGTCAGCTTACAAAGGACATCTCTCTTCTCTAAAGAACTTATCCCCCCAAAATGTCCTTTCCCAGTAGCTCCCCAGCGGCAAACACCTTTTTAGTGGACTCTTTAATTGGTGCTTGCAGGTCGGACAGCTTTTATTCCAACAGCAACATGTACATGCCGTCTGGCTCAGAAATGGGAACTTACGGAATGCAAACCTGTGGACTCATGCCGTCTTTCGGCAAAAGAGGGGAGGTCAACCACCAAAATATGGGCATGAACGTCCACTCGTACATACCTCAAATAGATAACTGGACTGATCCGAACAGACCCTGCAGAATAGAGTCGTCCAATCAGATGTCAAACTATACATTTTCTCAGAGCATAAAGGAAGAGAGTAACTGCTGCATGTTTTCTGATAAGAGAATACAAAAAGTCAGCTCGCCAGAGGTCCCAGCATATTCTAACGTTATTCCAGAGTCTTGTCCGGCTGACGGTCCCGAGATTCCAGTCCCGGGATATTTTAGACTGAGCCAAACTTATGCGAATGGAAAACAACAGGAAAACTACTGCCATGAGCCGCCGAGTCCAAACCCAACATTGATGCAACTCAGCCGGGTCCCACCGAAACCGCAGTCATCGTCGGCCTCTTCAAATTTTACAGAGGTGGAAAAGAAAAGCGAGGACGTCCCGCAAAAGCCCGAAACCTCAAGGACACCGATACCCGCAGAAAGCCCGGACCCCAAGTCCAGCCCGCTGGAGAAAAATTGCTCCATGGAAGCGTCCGTGTCCAGCCCTGAGCTTCAAAAGGAAGGGAAAGGTTGGTTGGCTACAATGAAAGCTTTTATCTTGTGGCACTGCAGTGGTGAGAAGACTCCAGCATCATAAAACCAAGTATAAAACACAAACAACCCTAAAGTCGTAATGTTTAATGAGAGTCTTTCTCAGGTTGCAGTAATAGGCGATAGACAATGGATTCAGTATGCAGCATGCAGAGACTGTGTCCCTCATTCCATTTAATTTCAATTGTGTGTCGTTGTTAAAGAAATTGTTTGGTTGCTTTGTATTTTTTTCTTATTTTAAGATGATTATTCTATAGAAATGTGAGGATTGACAACCATTTTCATTCCATGAATGCGAAATATTACTTGATCTTTGCGAATTGGCACATTTGCTGCGGTTATGCTGTATAGTTTGGAATTTCAGAGTCTGGCAATATGATAAAATTCACTGTGAAACTGAAATGGATAATATTAACAACCGAATAAAATATTTCATATTAATGCATTTCAAGCTGTATGAAATTAACAGTGTTTTAAATAATGTTTCACTCTGTATAAAGATGTGTTCCTATGGTGCGGTTTAATCAGATGGGGTTTCATTTCATGTCTATTAAATTAGCGTTGGTATGTACGTGACTAATAACATCCCCAGCACTTTAATCCATCGTGGAAAACATCTACAATGTGTGTTATTTCCCTGATGTAAAATCCAAAAGAGCAAGCGAGAGTTTCCTCAACCTTAAATCCCACCACAGGGCTGAAACACAGAACCTGACTCTGATCTAATTTTTTTTTTTTTTTTTTTTTGTTAGCAGACAGCAAGAGTGACCCGCCAACAAGCAACTGGTTAACTGCAAAAAGTGGGAGAAAGAAAAGATGTCCCTACACAAAGCACCAGACCTTGGAGTTAGAGAAGGAGTTTCTATTCAATATGTATCTGACCCGAGAGCGCCGCCTAGAGATCAGCAGGAGCGTCAACCTGACCGACAGACAGGTCAAGATCTGGTTTCAGAACCGCAGGATGAAACTGAAGAAAATGAGCAGGGAAAACCGCATCCGTGAACTGACCTCAAATCTCACCTTTTCGTGAGCTCGCATGTAATTTGTGGTGAAGTCTCAGCTGTCTTTTGTAATTGTTTCTCTCATGTTCAGTTTGATGCTTGCTTGGCATTGAACGTTTTATCTTCAATTTCAACGAAACTGTGACTGTAAGACATTTTTTTAGTTTTTGTGTGGCGTTGTGTTATTTCTTTTATTTCATCACAGGGTAACACTTTTTTTTTGTCTTAAATTATTGTACAGATTTCTCCTTGCTGCGAGAAAAGACTCGAACACACATTGGGTCACGATGTTTGTATAGAGTTATTCTATTTCACTCATGAAGCACATAGATTGTCGTGTAGCGCAACATTTGTTTCACAGTATGTGCAACTCATTTCGCTCAATAGTGAAATGTTTCTACGAGTCTTTAAACTGACGGGAATCAATATTAAAATGTGAATTCGTTGCATGTTCGTGGCATGTATGTTGCAATAAATTGTCAAATAATCTTTTTGTATCTGTTTTCTGCTTCACAAACATCCCTGCAGCACAAATGCTTATCAACCTGTGAAGTTGTTAAACTGATTCAGGGACTATATTTATTTCAAAATCTCACGGACGAGATGGAGAAGGATGAACAAACAGGAAAGCCCTTGTTATTAACGAGTCCATTTCACTTCACTGCGAGGGAAGAAATTGTATTCCCAAAGCTGATCCTAACATATGTTTCCAATTTAGCTCAATCCAGAATTACACTCCAAATTTAGAGTTTAAAACCTATTAAATATTATTTTGTGTTATCAGCAGTCGGATCCCGGCATGTGCAGTCTTTACCTGTTATACTATTACCAGCATTTATTTGAAGACCTTCACACCATCCGACGGCAGGCTGAACATCGTGAGGCTGATATTTGTGAAATGAAGCACAAAAAAGGTTTGAAAGATGACAGAAATGTTGTCGTTTCTGTGTTTTAGCGTTCAGAAGAGACGCAACGAGCAGGGGGTTGTAAAAGATAATTCAATAAACTTGCTGTTACTTTAATTTCCAGGCCAGTTTTAGACTAAACTAATGACTAGTCTATAAGGAATAGACGGGGTTGGTTGCGTTGAAGCACAAATTCACATGCAGGCAAGGACCAACTCTTCCTCCCTCCGAGCCACACGGGCCTCAGTGGCCACGTTGCATTTCTTTACGGAGTCTAAAATAAGTTCATGTGTTCTGATCGCATGACATTAAATGACATGCAACTGTCAATTTGATCCAATCTATCACTACCCCCCCCCCCCGAACGCGCTCCATTATTTCCAGAGCTGAGAGGATATAGCACATCAGAATTAGTAGCAAACATCCAAGTAATTTTTAATAAATGAATCAGACAAGTTATTCGGTATTATAATAAAGTTGCAGCTTTCATTTGGTAACACACAAAACCTTGTTGCTTTTCCAAATCCTTTTTTTATTTTATTGACGGCATGTATACGCACACGCACCTCATAAAACATTTATTGATACATAAAGACATTATTGCTCTCTTTTCAATGAATACAATAATTTCACAACTGCCTTTTCCGACTTAGCTTTAAAAATTAAAACCAAGCCAGAAAATATGTTTCCTCGTCGAATATTAACGGTGGATTCGCTGCATTGTGAACGGAAATGGCATCTGTTAGGCTATTTTACAACATGTTATTACATCTATTTTACGAGGACTCCATAAGTCTATAAACTATTTTACTAGCATTGAGGGTATAAGGACAATATTATAAGCGTTTTCTCAAACATTAACATTCAGAAGTGTGTGTTGGTGGACTGTGTGTGTGGGGGGAAAAAATGACTTTTTTTCTTCTCCTTTTTTTTTTTTGCTTCAATTATTCTAACGTCCTGCAGCCTCCCCACACACACGATTAACATTAACCATTAACATTAATTAGAGCGACTTTTTTCTTCTTCCAGTCACATCTGGTGAAGATTTTCATTATTTGTGAAATGAAAAGCTAAATTAAACCTGACGAAGAAAGAAAAAAAAAAAAGAGGGCAAGGGCAGGATTGATTTACTCGCGGTATTGGTAAATATGACCACGTGATCCATGTAACCAATCCCTGTAGATGCAGGCCAGCAAAAATACTATGATTGTTCATAGAGGGAAGCTTCCCCTAACAGTGCAACCCTTATTATATGAGTAGGAAGAGATCAAAATGTCTACCGGTGGCACTCTCAGTAACTGCTATGTTGACGCTCTAATGGGGCCGGAGCCGGAGGATGTGTACGGCGCTCGCTTCATCCAGGCTCCACACATGGTCACCCAGAGGCCGTCAGGTGCTGGCGACAACGCAGACTTCTCTTCTTGCAATTTTGCACCAAAATCCGCAGTTTTCTCTTCGTCTTGGTCCTCGGTTCATCCACAGGGGATTTATCATCCATACGTGCACCACCACCACCACCACCAGTCCCACGTCCCCGCCTCGGACAGTAGATATGTAGGCGTCCGATCGTGGATGGAGCCCATTTCGAACCACGTTTCGTTTGCCGGATTTCACTCCACTAGTCGACCCTACGGGACAAAGGCTGAAGTCGTCCCACCGAAAACAGCAGAAGGCGACGCGTCGGAGGCAGAGGCTCCAATGCGTAAATTCGCGTGTGGAATGTCAGAGTGTCCAGAAAAGGCGAGCAAAGAGCACAGTGGAAGTGAGCTTTCGAGCAACAGCGAACCCAAAGAGGAGAAACAACAACAACTTGACCCAAGTAAGTAAACGAAATAGCCAATCTTGATTTACAACCCTAAGAACTGTACGAGCTGGGTGTGTAAAACTGGAGGTTTTACTAACCCATAAAAGTGTCTCGTACTATACCGTGGCTCGGAAACGGAAAAAACCCGCCCTATAAGGGTTATTACAGGGGATCCTAAAGTTTTTCTTGTCACGGGACACCAAAATAGACACACACTGTACCACGTCGATGGGATTTTTACCTGAGGCGGATTTAGGTGATAAACATAAAAGCTTGATTTGCTTTATTCTCGTAAAGATCTAGTCGTAAAAGCAGAAAAGTTTTTTTTGCGCATTGTCTCTTTTTCTGGCACATTGTGACCAGAGTACTCACAGTTTTCCAATATGACAATCTGTTATTGATAGAAATGAAGTTTATAACCAACAACACCCTCATCTCATGACTTTATGTGTCTTCCTCTTGTTGTTTTTTTTTTTTTTTCACAGACAATCCTGCAGCAAACTGGATTCACGCACGCTCAACAAGAAAGAAGCGTTGCCCGTACACAAAATATCAGACTTTG
This sequence comes from Antennarius maculatus, assembly GCA_013358685.1. Lineage (NCBI taxonomy): Eukaryota > Metazoa > Chordata > Actinopteri > Lophiiformes > Antennariidae > Antennarius > Antennarius maculatus. The sequence continues at coordinate 7,503,665 of CM023618.1, read as the reverse complement.
GAGCTGGAGAAGGAGTTTCTCTACAACATGTATTTGACGAGAGATCGACGCTACGAAGTCGCCCGCATTCTAAGTTTAACAGAGAGACAAGTCAAAATCTGGTTCCAGAACAGGAGGATGAAAATGAAGAAGATGAACAGAGAAAGAAGCGGCAAAGATCACCTATGAACCCTCTGCTGTCATGGAACACATGTAATGTTTGTACCAAGAAGCATTCTGAACGTTTACATTTATTTTTGTAAGAGCGTCAGTAGCCTTTTTTTTATTATTATTTTTTAGACCCTTTAGCTTATTATTTTGCGTCATGACGCGTTGGGCGATTGCGCATCAAAATCATTGCAGGAATTTATCACGAGGCAAACACGGAACCGTCAAGATGTGTTTTCAAACAATTCGAAACTCGCCGTCCAACAGATTTCACCAACATATAACCTGGGATGTTTAACGCATTTGTTCATTATCCCCCCAAAAATGTAGGAACGATGAAGTGTGTATTGTACTGAGTTGTATATAAAACATTTTCACATCCAAAGCTACTGACTGATGTCTGGATTAGTGCATTAGTACACACACACACACACACACACACACACACACACACACACACACACACACACACACACACACACACACACACACACACACACACACACGGAAAGAGAGAGAGAGGGAGAGAGAGATATACGTCAAAGGAAGGACAGAAAATTTAATCATTAAAATTAATTTCCATATCACGAATTAATCTGCAGGGATTACTTTGAAAGGTTGTAATTGCCCTTTAATCCTAAATAAGGTTATAGCCTGAATTAAATTTTGCCCCTTTTTTTAAAAGAATGGATTTAAAGTATAGGCCTAATAAAGAGCTTACGATTTTCAATTTATTGTCCAACTTGTGGGCTACGAATAATTACTTTAAGGCAGGAAGAAACGCGGTCCAATAAAGCCATTGAAATGGCTAGACGTCTGGACTAAATGACTTTATGGCCCTGGTCAGTAATTACATTCTTCTTTGAAACCCCCTCATTCTTGGGCGTTTGCGTTTGCTGACAAACAGAATGAAGCACAGGGTGTCTGGTCGATGAATTGTTTGAGAGGAAATCACCCCGACCCTAATGGTCACGTTTATTCATCAACTGCACTGACCATCGATGGGAAAAACTTCACTTTGACTGGTGTCGGCCGTAATCTGATCAGTTCCTTTTAGTTTTTACGCGGACACGTGTCCTGATTTTACCTCAGGCAGGTTTTTACTGAAATAGATCTTAATGATTTGAATTGTTCATAAACATTCATTCATAAATAGGTCATAATTCATGCTGATATTTTTAATGGCATTGGTCAGATCAGGAGATGAAACCCTTGAGTTGTGTAAGACAAAGTGTGTTATCAGTTTGTGTGGGAACACTGAGAAATAATAAAATGTCAAAGTGTGTGACCGCTAGAGGGCGACAGCGTTCTTTTGGTTCTGTGACGCGTTCAGCTGGAACGTGCAGACAACAAATGGTAAACCACTGTTTGCAATCTGCTCCCATGAGCAAATGGATTTATATTACATGGAGAATAAAGGTTTCTCAGATTTCACTTTCCAAAAGCAATACGTAATTATAAATAATCTTTATAAAACAGGAGGAACTACTATTACTATTATTATTACTATTATTATTCCGTGGAGATGAATAATAGTCCGTCTTTATTGTTCTTGGAGAAAAACAGATTGGCAGAAGCTTTGAAAGACTTCAAAAATGTAATTTTTTTTCTTGTTCATTTTGTGTCGTTACTGTTAAACTTAAATACAGAACAAAACGCATTTGAGACAGTCAGTCGTGTCACATTTGCAAAAAAGCGAAGCCAGTTACAAAAATATGTTTGTGGATGCCGAGTTCATCGCCGTGTAAAGCAGAAAACAGGAACAATTATAGTCAGTTTGCAGAAACGCAGTCCTCATGAATGAAAGATTCAGAGGTCAAATATCTTATATAAAACTTTACCAAATTGATTTAGTCTTGTAAATGTCGTTAAGTGTCGTTGAAGTACTGTAGAGCCGCTGTCCTGTGAAAATTGCGATGGCAGACTAGAACTCAATGAAACTCGCGGTTTGAGACATGAAAACTCACCGTGGTGCTGTTGTAAATCTACTTTTAAGCAATATCTGTGTGTGTGTGTGTGTGTGTGTGTGTGTGTGTGTGTGTGTGTGTGTGTGTGTGTGTGTGTGTGTGTGTGTGTGTGTGTGTGTGTGTGTGTATGTGTGTGTATGTGTGTGTGTGTGTGTGTGTGTGTGTGTGTGTGTGTGTGTGTGTGTGTGTGTGTGTGTGTGTGTGTGTGTGTGTGTGTGTGTGTGAAAATTTCCAGTATGGCACATTAAATGGAAAACAGAATTTGAATAAAGGAAATAATCCAAGATGGTTATCTCTGACATGGTTGCATGAGTGGACTAAAATCCACTGATGCAAACTCCACCGACCATTAGGCTTCAGGACTGAACTATTATGTTTATTATTGCTAATTTGCAGTTGAAAACACATCATAAAAGCTTCACACACCAGCGCGGTTTGACGTGTTTGATGAAAACCACGCAGTGGGGCCTGCCTCCTTTAATTCAGTCTGCGGGGAAGAGCAGACGTCGTGTCCACATCAGTGTCTTGAGGATGAACATACGATCAACACCATGAAGGGTCATAATTATCACAAGGTTTTGTTGCTTAAAGCATCTCAATATTAACAGGCTAAGACAGTACCGAGAAAGAACTAAATGGATGGCAAATATTGAAGAATTTAAAGGAAATCTTGAATTGATTATCTGAGGCTCGATCTAGAGTCTTAAATTCAACTATATGAGAGAAAAGATGGACGGGACGAGAGTTTCACGGTAGAAAACTTGACCCCACAATCAAAGGAAGTTCATCCTCAGTCTTTAAGAACATATGACGCCATGATTTCACGCAGAAAACAACTGGATCTGAAATTGTCTTTGAAAATGAGAAATATACTATTGTCATGGGGGGTTTTCCTCCCACTTTGTCGATTTTCCACACTGTCTTTCGATCTGTAACATCATGTGGCTGTTGTCCATACAGGCCATCAGAGGGTTCGTTATTTCATCCCCGAATTAGTTGCAGTCACATTAAACTCGCAGTGTGGATGTGCGTTGTTCCACATCCACACACTTTGTCCAGTTGGAACAGGGCAGGCTGTGTTCGGCTGGACACCATGACGTGCGTCATCAGAACGGAACGAACGCAGAATAATGTTGGACATTTCCACAGAACTGCTGAATGCTAAAGAAACGCAAAAGGGTTATGGAACATACGTTAAAACTTTAATTGTTATAATTAGTAAATAAAAGCTTATTTAGTTTTAGAGATGAAGCTGCTGGAATAAAGCGATGTGACATCTGAATGCATGTAATGTAATGTGGACTCGTGATGAGGTGAAACAAATCCTGATTTTGCATTATGAAGACTTTTAGCACGTGAGTTACATTCACAGAAAATGTTCTTTTATGGTTGTCCTTTTATCTGCATTTACCCCCAGGAAACATTTCAGTGCAGGACTGAACAACAGATTATTTCAAACCGAAGGTGACTCCAGCAGAAGATTTGAACAAGACTACATTTTCTTTCACCAGAGGAGGGAGAGGACAAAGAAAGGAGTCAGAGCACAGATGGAATTAAATCTGACGCACTCCTACATCCTTTAGTGACTTCTTGATAATAGTACCAAACAAAACTTGTCATGATCCGGCAATTTCTGCTTCCTTTGAGAATTAAAAACCGGGTTCCAGGTCTTATTTTTAAGGCCACAGCACGTCTTGTGGAAATAGTTTAACATGCTATCGGGATAATTTAAAAAAAAAAATTAAGCTTTGCAATTAAGAGTTCTGTAATGGAAAGACGAAAGTCCTCTGTCACCATAACACACAGGGCTGTTTTCATGTCGTCTGCTCAGCATCTCTTAAAAATTTAAATAGTTTTAAATTCCTTAGTCTTATCAATTCATATTGAGAACACAACAATGTGCAAATTCACATTTTCCAGAGCTCGACCAATTATTTTTGGCTTTTCTTTGATGCTACCTGGTGACAAAGTGAACTTTATACCTCTAAATCGGATTCATTTGAGTACTATTAGAAAACGGAAAGTAAAGAATCTTGCAGATGCTGATCGGAGGCCAGTCGGAGACCTGCTCTATGTGTGATGTGGTGTCCTTTACTGTCACATCTTTATTCATCCTCTAGGCTGCATGAAGCAGAGCCACCGGAAACACCAGCTAACCACCAAACCAAACCATTTACTGTTTCTGGCCTCCCACAAAAGATTTTATAATCCTGTTTTATTTCGGTAGCATTAAACGTGAATCCTATTTATCTTTCGTCGTTAACTTTACTGGCATTGATTAAAACACGTTCACTCATTTAAAACAAACATTAGAATAAAATATCTGTAATTTAATTTCCACGGACTAAACATGTGCAGAGACGTCACTTTGTGGTGGAGGTGGGGGATTTTCCTTTCTTTTCTGTCTTGTTTTCTGTTTTTGGTTAGAGGCTGGGCGCATGGTGGTTATAGTACTGTCACCTCACAGCCAGAGGCTTCTGGTTTCATACATGACTTGGATCCAATTGAGGGGAATCTGTGACTTAAATTGAGCAAATATTTTTTAAAAATAGTTTCAGTTTACTATTTTTCAAGTTTTTTAAATAAAAGAATTCAACTAAAACTATAGGAATGTACCTAAAAAAAACTCCTACTAATTCGCACCGCTTGACACAATAAAGTAAATTAGATCCCCAAAGCGTTTTTTGTTCAACACAGGTCTGTTTTGTTATGTCTGATATTTTGCTCTCCAACTTAGACCTTAGTATGAATTGATTTATACTGTATAAAGTGTGGATAATAAGCTAAAACGGTTTATTTTCGATCCATCTCTATCGATCTAGATCTATTCCGGAACTAAAAAACGGTCTGTTTCACATTTTAAAAACCACATATAAGGTATAATTTGATTTGCAAGCGCTCATTATTTAGTTGAGATGTGGCAGGCACCATTTGTTTTCCATAATCAAAGAGAACGGCCAGGTTGAGCGCCTTGGCTTTCCATCATCCGTTTAGCCTCCTGCGCACTGATCCAACCACAGAACATGGAGCAATGCGCCCTATTCACCAAATATGACCTCAAATATAAGACCAGAACATCATGTAAGAAGAATAACCCTGTGTTTCTGGCTCACAACAGACACACACAAATACGCACACTCAAAAACACACGCACACACACACAGCTTTAAGACAGGAAACCAGAGACCGGGCCATAGGCGACTATAAATCGCGCCGTGCTGACTCTGGCATGCCACCATGAACCAGAATGAGATTCCTTTTTGTATGATGTAGGCGCACACACGGACTGCACTGCAATATTTCTCGTGGGTAAATAGTCAGAATATTTTCATGCACACAAATCTATTTCTCTCTATATTCTTCTTGATGTATATGAATCAGAACAGGGCTGTAGGTTTGTGAGAACGACCGCAGTCATTCACACAAAGACGCACAGAATCATTTCAGATATTTTTGTGTCCTCTTGAGCAGAGGCTGCAACGATACAACTGATGTCGGTAATACTACACATACATGACAGGATTAGTTATTATTGATCCTTATGAAAAAGCACATGTAATCATGTGACTTCATCATGTGACACGTGACAACAGTTGGTGTTCAGGTCATTTAGTAAAATTGGAAAAATTGAAAGAAAGGAACATTAAACTTCTCCTTTCATGAGTGAAAAAACATTCGATGCAAAAACCCAGCGCGGCTTTCCATAAATTATTTTATTATTATTGTTATTTTGTATTTCACATTAAGGCAAAAATATCTGTTAGAGCGCAAAGGAAACATTTGTCTCATTATTATGACTGCCTCACTCATGAAGAAAAAAATATGTTTTTATCTTAAAATGTAGGTTGTATTCAAGGCCTACTAAATAATTTGTGGTGATGTAAAATCTACAAGGCCAGTCTAACTCTCTTGCACTTCAACATTATGGGGCTGAGCGATGGAAACAAAAAGCAGGGGAGGGGGGAAAAAAAGCCTCTTGTTTCTCTCCATGACATGGAGGGGCTTCTGCTATTATGCGCAAAGATGGGGAGAATTGCTGCAGTCGAAAATCCTTTTTGTGAGAGGAGAATTTACAACTTGGTAATAGACCTTTTTATGTGCCTCCATCGCCTGTCATTGGATGCCACTGGTCATGTGTGAGAGGGAAACGTCTTCATGGCTCTTTTCCTGATTTCCCAGGCGATGTTTTCCCACTGCATTCTGAGTCTATGGCGATCAAACCGATACGCCTCGATCTGCTTTCCTAAAACCTACATTGGTTTCATAAACGTTTGATCTGCGCACATTTGCGCACACACTGCGCGGCTCAATCTGCCGGAAGACGAGGAGCGTTTCAACTTTCTCCATATCCGACTTCTTCATTCTCATTGGCTCCTCGCAGTTTTATCTAAATGCTCAGAATGTGTAAGCCTCAAAGAATAAACATGGATTACCTCCCGGATATAGGTAAGATTTCTGTCTGATGAAGCTGATGGGATTTATTTACTGTTGGTTGTGTGTGTCTGCATGTGATGTTTGACAGCTTCCTGTTTCATTAGTCATGTAAATTAGCGGCTGGGTAATAGCTGGTGGGTAGTTTCAGATGCTACAGGGTGTACTGAAATAAATACTATAGAGGCGGAGAAACAGTATGAGTGAACATATTCCTCCTCTACTATGTGTCAAGATTAAAAGAAAAATATGTTTAGATATAAAATTCTCAAATGATTTAATTGATTTCGGAAATGTACACACTGTTGTTAATACATTTTAAGATCATACTTGCTTGTATTTTTCACTGATGATGGTTACTACACATTATTTTTGATGCAGCAATTTATCCACTATCTAAAAGAGAATTTTAGAATTTTAGATAGCTTTTAGATAATTTTAGATCGTTTTCAGCATAAAGCAGCTCCTACATGTCCTTCTATTCGTCATTTTCTCAGATGTAATCGTGGGCCGAATTATGTTGCGTCACTATTAAAATATGGCCTTGTCAGGGGTTTTTTTACCCACAAACTGATGAAACGCCGCACTAAAATCGGCACATTCTACATGCATTTTTCTGACTTCTACTTATTGAAAATATGGCAGAAGAAGTTTAGTGTTCATAGCTGCGTTCAGCTGCCTGGAGATGGGGCCAACTGAACAAAGACAGTATTTCACTGTGGCCTGACAGGCAGCTGCGAAAGTATTTAGAGCCTTACTGCAATGCGGCAAAATGGACCCTGGAAGGCAGGCGCAAGCTGAAGCCTGAGAGAATGTTGGTGCTGCCTAATCTGACACTGTGCATATTTCACATAATTCCAGCATGTGTCTGTACATCTAATTATGAACTTGTAGAATCTGATCTTAGCGCAGGCCCTGTACATATTTTAACACATAGTAGTTTCTATTCATAGATGTGGTTTCCCTTTCCAACCTTATTTACACCCCCCTACCCTCCACACACACACACACACACACACACACACACACACACACACACACACACACACACACACACACACACACACACACACACGCACGCACGCACACGCAAGCACACGCAAGCACGCACACACACACACACACAAACACACACATATAAATTTATTCCCTGAATCAGGTTTTGAATGAAAGAATGAATGAATCAATTAATGTGTTGTTAATGAATGAAATAAGTTTTCATAGTTGTGACTTAATATGAGGCCTTTTCATTCACATAGTTCCAATATGAAAAGTTTGAAAAGTAACAGGTACAATATGTACATTCTATGTTTTTCTCCTTTTCAGTTGATGTTGTATTGTTTGACAAATAATCACAAATAATATCTAGACTGTAAAACCAGCCCAAATTCACGTGACGTCGGTTCATATTCAGTACACAAAAATCCAAAAATCAGTTAATATAAGACTGTAAAATGATACCATTCGTTCATTTTTGTATATTATATTTGGGAATATTCTTTTAAGAAAATCACCAGGACTCATCCGTCACAACACATCTTGTACTTGATTCTACTATTGCTTAAATAAACTCATTTGCATTTGTACATTCTCTTCCACTCCTATAGTTTCGTGACAAATGAAATCGGATTAAAAATTATCAGCGCAGGCAGTGATCGACATTTTTTACAGCGGAAAAGGAGGAGGTCGTTCAGATACCAGCAGGAGGCGCTGTTGTCCAACAGTCAGCCCATCTGTCCTCATCCAGGGGTCCCGTTCCGACGGGCTCCTGAGCTCGGTGATTGGGTTTAGGAAAGTGGTCACGTGACGAGGTTCGCTTCAGAAACTGGTTTGGGGGAATTAAACATCCATTGCATCTAATAACCTGATCTGACCTGTTGCATTTGGGACAGTGTGTTTTTGTGTGCTAAACGGTTTAAAAAAAAAAGATTCAATTGAATGACAGTAAAAAAATTCAACTGGTGTACAACTTTTACCACGTGTAACTTTCAAATATATATAGGGATTTTCTTAAACGTCACTACAATTGGGAATCCTCTGATTTCATGCCAGTCATACCTGCTCTGAACTAGAAGCCAGCCGTCCCTCAGCATCCTCAGTTCACGGGATGCGTTTGGACGGAGAGGAGGGGCAGAAGCGCTATGCGCTCTGGGATTGGTCCGGATGAAAGAATGACATCAGGCTTATTGTGTGGGATTCACTGGGGAGAAAATGAATTTGACCGAAGTTAGTCTTTTTTCCCCCCACACTTTTGGGACTTTACAGACTTCATCTAACTTATGTGTTTCATTCATCTTCATACGCCTGTGTATTAAAAAAAAATCTTGAATGAAATTACTTGAGACTGGGTTGTTACATTATTAATATAAATTGTCAAGGTCCCAGACTTCTGTTTGTTCAAGCACTGCATTAGTAACTAATAGCCTCGGTCTGGTGTGAAAACAACTGCAAGTTCACAGCTTCCTCTTTCCTGTGACTTTTTCCTGAGTGCACATCTGTCTAATCTGCGTTATTGAGTAAGTGCAACTTTGAGGGTTATTTATGAACCTGTGCGCTGTTGTGACTGGCTGTGAGGAAGCACGTGACGCCATTAAAGTTTGTTTTATGGCCCGGGACTTGACAAGCTAAAATATAATTCTCATTGTGTATAAGTAAGACCGTCCAGATGGGTTGGAATAGAGCTTCAATTGGCAGGGACATGTTCCAGGCTGACTTTTCATCCTGCGCGGTCGTGTTGTGTCCACGGTGTGCCATGTGTTGCGGTCTCCGCGGTAAGCCGTGTTTTATCATTATACTCGTGGTATGGGCGTGTGATGTCACACGCACAATACTCAGACTGCACTATTTCCTGCCTCTCTCAGCAGCCATAGTGCGAGTTGAGAACAAACAGAGATGGTTAGATGATGCGCTGCTACGAGGAAATGGTGTTTAATCTCATTACTGTGCTTCTTTTCAGTTCGAACCTTTTACGACTCAATCGATGCTTTGTTGGATGGTAAATTTTCAGTTGTTGATCTGCTTCACTGTTGCAATATTTAACTGCTTGATAGCGTTTAGAATATTAACTCAACTGACGCGGGAAAGTCAATCCGTAATCACCAGTTTTGTTTTGTTTTTTGTTTTTTTGTGTGTGTGTTTTTTGTTTGAATGCTTTTTTTTTTTTTAACTTTCCGAATAAGTTTGTGAACTTTCTCTGGGGCCTGGTTAAAACAATGTAGGACTGATCTGCAAGTTCTACAGTTATATGTTTAATAATTATCCGTTCGTTTATGCGACATAATAGACTAGAACACTTGAAAAATTAAAAGCTTACAATTTATATTTAAAAAATATTTTTTACTTGTTATTGCTGTTTGTCTGCTGCTTTATTCAGTATAGGCCCAAATGTTCCTCTGCAGGCCTTTAAGTGACAGAATTTGAATCCTTTAAAATCGACTATATTAATTTATATTTAATAAATGACATGGAAATAATTTTAAAACGACTTAATCTTTTATTTTCTGTCTCTTGCGTTTTAATCGTTTATCTCTAAAACTCTGCCCAAGTAGGCCTCGTGTTTTCTGTTGCTGTCAGGCGTTCATTTGGATTTTTTTTAATTTAATTTAATTTAATTTTTATCAGACGCCTTTATTTGTGAGGAACTAGAGTCGAGCTCAACTGGTTGGCCTTTGGTTTAACACAAGCTGTCAGGAAACGCTGACTTTATCATTCTTTTGTTGAGAATCTCGGCTTTGACCCGTCTGAAGGACGAGCAGAGAAGGTGAAAGACAGGTCAGCTTGTCTAACGGATAGCTGCTGAAAAGGGACGTGCAAGAACCTTTTTTTTTTTTTCAACAGATGTTATCATTTATTTTAAGATGCTGTTGAGAAGAATAGTCAAAGCTGTCTCTTTAAACTTCAATGAAAATTTGCAGATTAAAGCCTGGATGGGATCTCTATCTTTTTCACGTCAGATTGACACCTCGTTTTCATGCGTCAATTTTATTTGTCTTTTTCTTTATTATAAGTTTCAACTTAACAAAATTAATCATGGTGGAAATGCTAATGTGCCCAAAATTTAAGTATTGATTAGCCTAAACGACTTAAAAGGCACCATCCGGTTACAATGATCCTCACATCTTATTTCTCACTAAGGAAGAAAACATGGAGCATTTATTCATGTCAGTCTTCCAGCTTTATCAGAACTGACCCCAGTGTTGTATAATATTCTGAAACAAGTGAACATGTCACAAATTTATATTTGAATACAGTTTTAAATATTATCGTACAGTTTTTATTAGTAGTGGTCTTGTGTGCTTGAAATTAGATATTTTCACACTCTAGTTATTTTTTGGAACACATTTTTAACTATTCAGGGATTTAATTAATCGGTCAAGATTTTTCAGAAGGAGTTGCAGCAGCCGTCAAGTGGTTTGGTTAATGGCTGACGGGGAATTGGTTAACTTTTGCGCCCTTTCAGCTGTCACTTGGACAGAAAATAATTGAACTTTTTGGATAAGTTTGTAAATGATTTGGTTTGACCTACGTGGCCTCTGGCATCATTTTGCGCGTTGTGTTGATGAGGGTCTCCATGAGACAGATAGACTCCAGAGACCGTCTTCACTGCTTTATTTTATGTCTCACTAGAAAATAGAAAAGTTAGTTGTATTACTTGAATAGAATTCGGACCAATGATTGACCTCTTGGAGAGAATCTTAGCTTGACCGGAGGTACCGGTTCCTGCTTTGGTTCTATGTCTTCTCCTGCGTTTATAGACAGGAATGTCCTGGTCAGGGAGCATGGAGGCTTACAGTTTTCTGTTTGAAGCAGATACACACATGACTTTTAAAATCTATGAGACCAGTTTTGTTTCAATCTACTGTCATAAACGTTGCTTGAACCTCCACAATCATGGATATTCTTGTCTTAAAGGATGGAATTAAATGAAGAAATCAAACCAAAATTGAAAGACTGCTCAGAGACACAAACTGCTGAGATAAAAGTAGAGGCTGAAGACAATAAGACACTTTAACATATGAACCTGTTATACCCAGTCTGTGACACGTGTTTTATTTCCTTTCACAGTCCTATGATTTGATGTTTCTGACACGTCATTGATTTATTTTGTTGAATAAAAATAAGGCTATGTTTATGGATTTAAAAAATGGGCAGTGTTGCTTGCCGTCGTCTATATATACCCTGTAGAACCGAATTTGTGTGATGAAACCATAGTCACAGATTCGATTCTAGGGGAGTATATGGTCGATGAAAAAACTTCAACTTATTGGCTGATTTCCATCTTATGCTGGGCCTCACGCTGTCAGATGCTACAGTGACAGTGTCGCGTTATGAACTCTGACAAAAGGCTTCCTAATAAGGGCTCCAGGGTATGTTGGAACTTGTTAGGCTTAGAGGGAATCTGCAAAATGTCTCACATGAAATAAACGTAATTATAAAGGATTCTGCCTTTCTATTTAGTCCAATGTGTTGGAACGAAACACCAGAATGGATTTACTAAAATAAACGAAGCCAACGCGCAGCCCAGCTGTAGCTTCACCCTCCTGTGAGTCGTTTGTGCTTCTACATTATTGATTCCCAGAGGCTGCTGCCGCTGGCCAATAGGCTCCTAAGACTTTTTCTTTTTTTTTTTTTTTTTTTCAAGAGGATGGGAGCAGATGAAGTGATGAGATTCATGTAACTTTTGGATGACCCCTTCTTGACAAAGACAGTCTCCATCAATTGTCCTCGCTGCTTTTATGCCATGGGGCTTTTTGTATCTTTTGTTGGTTTCTCTGTTGAACACCGTGCCTTCAAGTGAGACCTTAGAACCCGACGTATTTTATTTTTTATTTGATAAAACGCCCTATGAACGGTCAGTATTCCTTATTTCATGTTTTTCTGATTTCAAAATTAAACATTGAAGTAATTTTTTAACCATAATAGTGTATTTTTTATTTTCACAACATGTATTTTTTTTATTATTCAATGTGCACATATTGTTTAGAGCAATACGTGTTTTTACCCACCACAATATTTGGTTTAATTGAAGTCAGATGAAATTGCTTTTAGTTGTATGTTTACGCGTGTATAGCCAAGCATCACCTCTATTGGCCGATCTGGTCACATGGTTCGCCAACTTTATTCAGTTGACACAAAGTAGGAGGGCTTTATGGAGGGAGGAAAAAAAGACAACTCGAGAAAAATTAGTATTTTCTACCTTCAGAAATTAATGGCCATGAGTTCGTATATGGTGAACTCTAAGTATGTGGATCCCAAATTTCCTCCCTGCGAGGAATATTCACAAAATAATTATATATCTGAGCAGGGCTCGGACTACTACAGTCCATCGCAGGACACTGACTTTCAACATCCAGGGAACTACCCACGGTCAAACTACACGGAGCAGCCCTACAGCTGCACCGCTGTGCAGGACTCCACAGTGCAGCCACGGGGTCATGTGCACGAGCGATCCGGCCATTCGAGCCCCTTTAGCGCACAGACTGAGCATGGGGGCCCGGTCCAAGTGGCCGGACCACGGACTTGTGGACAACAGCAAAACACAAAGAACCAAAATGGAATACAAACCAAGCAGCCTGCAGTAGTTTACCCCTGGATGAAGAAAGTCCACGTAACTACCGGTAAGATTACCACTTCTTTCTCTCACGGATCAGCTGAGATCTGTACTTTAGGAATCGTTCAGTGTAATATTTATGGGAGTCTTTGAAAGGCCTCCCCAATTACACAAGTCATAAATTTTTATAGCTCGGGAAATAGGCCGCTAGGTGAGCGCCTGAAAACTCCTGAATACACATATGACCGGTTGTAATGATGCCCAAATCTGCAGCAAATGCGTAAATTCAGGTTAATTTTCTTTATTTCCTTTCCTCGCTTTTTTTTTTTTTTTGCAAATGTATTCAAAGTTTAATCGCCGGAACAGACAGACTCTTCTTTCTTTATACCTGCATTGACCACATTGGTGACTTTTTCTATTTGCTTTCTCTCAGTGAATCCGGATTACACAGGACCTGAACCCAAACGATCCAGAACAGCCTACACCCGGCAGCAGGTTTTGGAGCTTGAAAAAGAGTTTCATTTCAACAGATATCTGACCAGGCGACGACGGATTGAGATTGCCCACACGCTTTGTCTCTCCGAAAGGCAGATCAAGATCTGGTTTCAGAACAGAAGGATGAAATGGAAGAAGGATCACAAACTGCCTAACACCAAGGGAAGATCTGCACCGGTCTCCAGCATTCAGAGGGATAACCAGACTGATATAACATCATTATGAGGAAGGTGTCGCCCATTCAGAGATAAACTGTACATAAAAAAGACAAAGGTTGCTTATGTCTTTTGCATGGACCGAAATCGTTTTTAGTCTTTTATTATTTAATAAATATGACCCCAGCGGTGTTGCTTTAGGACTGAGTCGGAAAATCAATCAGACTTGGGGTTTGAGGGGTTTGGAAGTTGAGCCTCTATCCTGTTTTTATTTCTCTAAGAAACTCAAAAACACCGAAACAAACTTTTCTGTTTTTTTTTTTGTTTTTTTTTTTTTTTTTTTTTTTGTTTTTTTTTTTCTTTTCTCTTTTGCGGAGGGGGCTCGATGCCCCCACTGAAGACATTTAATGAACACCCTCGGCTGATTCCATGTGTTTGAACAAAGTGTTTCTGCTTCTCTCACGTGGATCCGCGATGGTTGAACGAATTAATTCCTGCATTCAGAACAGTCTTTCGTTGAAATTACACAGAGGATATTTCAACTTTTATCCTGTAGAAACTTCTCATTAAACGCACAATATATATAAATATATATAGATATATACTTGAAAGAAACATTATTTCCATAAAGCACGCCGAACATAACCTTCAATCGGAAGTTCCACAAATCTCGTGAATCTTTCAGATCTTTGTGACTCGTATGTTTTAACTTATTTTGTACTATAAAAAACTTAAATTTCTTAGCCTAAATATTATTCCCCAAAACAAGACATTCCTGTGAGCGTACTATTCTGAGTGCCCTTATAAATCTCTCATGACATGTGTGTAAACAGTGTACATTTTCAGAGGCTGTCGTGCCATTTGAATATCTAATATGAAAAGATCATTTGTTTCTGCATGGCATTGGATTGATATTATTGGATGTTTCTCATCGGAAAAATCCAGAATATTTAGGAGCATAAATGTTTATTTTTCTTAATATGATTTTACTTAATTATTTATTTGTTAAAAACGTGTACATTTTCGTATAGCACACAAACAATTCTAATTAAAAGTATTCGTTCCAACTTTTATTAGTCTAAAAAATATGTTTGAACTCTTGTGCATTATTAGCATGGCTTCTGCAAAAAGTTTTAGTCGTAGTTCATGTGGGAATCTTAGTTTTCCTTTCCAAGGAGCTGACCGAGGGGGCTTTCACGTCACGTTTTAAGACAGATATTTCTTGTTTTATACCGTCATTGTCTTCGGACAAAAAGCCCAGAAGCTCTCCCAGTTCTAGGAGGTCTTCTTTCTGAAGTCTTCACGATGAGAAGCCTGAAAAGGTATTTCAACCGAAGGTCGACAAAGCAGCAGTGGCAGGTTCATCCAGGGGACACATTTCAGCCGCAAGGACTGACCCCAGCACCCCTGACCCGTCGGACAAGCTGCATTTTCTCTCCCAGGCGATGTTCGCTTTGGTTAGGAGCGCTTTTCCACTCTTAAAAAGCCAAAGCATTCAATCAAGATTCAGTGTGTGAATTCAATTTACACCAGTTTTAACAGTATTTATATCAGGCGAAGCCCCCAAAATGGTTCTGATTTGTGCATTTGTCTCCTCATGTTAATATGCAATTTTTTTACTTTTATTTTTGTACATGCTTTTTACCTTGTATTGTGCATTGAGATGCGAGACCTATATTGGAAAAAAAAATAAAGATTTCTATGGATGATGCATTCACGGCCACTTTGTCTCGACACCTTTAATTTCTCAACTCCAGAAATATTTTTGTTGTGAAGAAAATTTATTTTTCCGGCCTCGTTGAGATATTAAATTTTCTCTTGGACTACTTTCTCAACATCTTTTTTTTAATTTTCATTTTATGGGGTTAGTTGGTGCCGGCCGCTTTGCACCATTCACAAAAGGATCACATTTGGTGGGAAACTGTTTTTCCACCCGCAGCCTCCTTTTGCAGGACGCAAATGCACCAAATGTTCACTGCATTGGCAAAATCAGCCTCGTCGTTCTCGTCAAGCATGAATTTGACGACTCTGCATCAAAATGTGTAACATGTGTCGTGAATGTCTTTAAAAGCAAATAACCAAAAGGGGTTTTTTCCCAAATAAATCTTAAATTCTATACCTGGGGTCTTATGTGAAGGAGCCATTCAAGATGAATTTAATCAATTAAAGAATGAGATTTTTTAAAATGTATTTTACAAAATAGTTCTTAAATAAGGTTTGGTCGTAAAATGAACCCCCAGATGAGGTGTCCTGGCATAATAGATTCAAAAAGCTCTCATAGATGGATCTCTAAAACAGGCTTACCTCACATTTATCAGAAAACACCCATAATAAACAACCCACCCGGCCTAGATTTGATATTCAACCGCTTGGTGCATCACGAATGATGCCTTTATTGAATATGACCCACTCCGATAACACTGACCCCCCGATCCTCCACGCTGCTGAATCAGTCGTGATACAAACAGAAGTGGTCATAAACAGACATATGGTTTGACAATCTTCAGCCTCTCATCGGTCCTGTCACCCCAGTGACCACTGTCTGACGCCCCCCTGTGCGCGCACACGCTCTTGTGTTTGTGTATGCGTAAAAATACAAGTGTGTGTCGTTTGAATTCAGAAAGAAACTGAGACCAAGTAATGCTACCAATCCACCATCCTGCCATAAATGATCTGCACATAAAGATGGTGAAGAGTGAGAGGGAGGGTGATAGGATATAGGAGCGTGTGTGTGTGTGTGTGTGTGTGTGTGTGTGTGTGTGTGTGTGTGTGTGTGTGTGTGTGTCACAATTGGACAACTAATCCACCAAACACACACTACATCCATAAAGACTCATCCTTGAAAGTCTTTCCAAACCTGAGTTCTTTTAGAACTCTTCTTATCAAAGCATGAAATAAAACACAACATCTTCTCCCTCCAGCAATTATCAGGTCAGATCAGCCTACTACTACACCGTACAGTGTGTAGCCACACTGACCTACATGTCTGAGCAGCAATAAATGGGAGCCAAAGGCAGTGCCATTTTCAATGACACATACACCCAGTGCAGGAATATAACGTCGTCCCTCTCCATCCGGCCATATTTGATTTCCAGCTGTTTTCGCAGAAGCCTCTCCGAGCCAGACAGCCCCCCTAAGATATATTAAAGTGCGCCGTCTGCATTCACAGATATAATCCAGAGACTATACCACTCCGCTCTCTATTCAAGACCACGTGATTGTCTAAATAATTAATGCAGCACGTCCCCCTAGAAACACGGCGTCGTCATTAATCGCAAGGACTCTATCAGACTTGAAAACTGAAGAGAACCCCAAGAAAATAATATCCGATACCAGGCGCAACCGTAGCCCCGCACTTTAGCGACACATCCGAACCGATGGATGCTTGGGTAGGTAAATATTTGAGCATTTTTCATGTTGCCCGAGCTGGTAAATGACGATATCAAATGTCGTGATATTTGATAAATCGCGCCCTTTAATGTATGCGCTGTGAGCAGAATTGTAGCTGTGGTTGGTATTACGCGTCTTCTTTTTTATTAAGTATGTTGGAAATGGTAGAATTTTGATGCTTGATGATTTACGCATTTCTATTGAAAGGGATTGATAGCATAAATGATAAAAACTAAAGGGCAGTGACATGTATTTATGGTTGCTCGCTCTGAATAAATGCTCTTTCAGACACAGTGTGGCCCCTCCACACTGAGCTGATTTCACTCAGTCTTTACTCGGAGACAGATTCTGATGTTTTCCATAGATATATCTTATTTTACAATAAGACACTTTATTAAAAATTACACAATGATTCATTTTGTTTCCTGAGGGAAAATCTAGATTTATAATCGAAGTTTTCTGCGTAATGAAACAACTTATTTCTTTTTTTTTTTTTTTTTGCCGTTTTTGCGTCCGAACGCAGATGATTTCTTCTGTTTTTATTGTTAGTGAGGAGATGATTTGACGATTTGGATTCCCACAGAAGTCGTGGAACTTTAGACAGGACTGAAAGATCTGCCTCCTTGTAAATCATTCTCAGTAATTCCTAAAAGGGCGAGAGGCTGTTGGGGGCCGGGCGAAAACTGTAAATCTTTCACTTTTATTACCCTCTGAACATATGCTGCGACGTTACTGGTCCTGCACCTCTGTTTCTCCACAGCAAAGATAACCCAGCTCTCAACCAGCCGACGCTCCTCTCGGCTCCAAAAACCATCCTCATGCAATCCATTTGGTCTTTTTTGAAAATACACTTATTCATCGCTTATTTAATGGTGTTATAGATTTCTAGTTGTGATTTATGAAAACCAGGCAGTAGACACGTCCTTCCAACCAACTCTTTGTGTTTCAATATGTCAGACAGAGACAACAAACAAAAGAAGATAATGGGGTTTATTTGAATACAATGCTGTTCCAGCTAGAAGAAAAAAAAATCCCTTTTATCCCATAATTCATTGTAAAAAGATGCACATTCAATTTCATAGAAGTGAGGACGTCGTTATAAAGTGTATCTTATATAATAGTAACCAAGAGCGCATAGGTTTATGGTGCATTGAGGACCCACGTCACGCGTTTTGCTGCGGTTTGTGTGCAATTTCCTCGAAATTTACAATCGAGGAAAAACAACAGAAACATGTGGAATTACAAAACAGTTGTAATTTATGAAATGCGAAGAAAATAAACCACACAAACCAAACTGCACCAGACATTCTGAAACTCCAGCCTTGATATGACATGAGCATGTGTAAATATTTACCACTGATACCTCGACTGGAGCGTTTTATCGTCTTTAAATGGTGATGCGCAGGGGAGCTGCATTGGCCGCAAAATTCAGAATGAGATGAAAAGAAATAGGCAGAGGAACATTTCACACAGTTCAGATGAGGGAATAAACGCCACCCTTCATCAAATGGATTGGTGAGGTAAGGCTTGCTTGAAGAAGAGAACAATCACGTGAACAAATATGCTTGTATCTTATAAGGCAGCGCCTTTATTTGTCATCACTAAGCTTCCGAAACACCAAAAAATCCAAAGTTACCTCCAAATCTACACAGGGCCTATCCTGATCTGAATTCCTGTATATTTCACTTCGTGATTGATTGCCAGGGATTTTTTTTTTCTGGAATAAGGATACCTTGTTCGCTTTTTATTGGTAGCTGAATGCGAGTCCTTCCATTCTTTCGGGAATACTGTCTCCACTGGTATATGGAAATGTCTGAAAAACAGCAAGATCAGGTTTAGGACAGCATTGTCTACAGACAAAGGGTGAAGGATTTATTCTAGAGACTGCGTGGAAAGGAGACTGAGAGGGAAATTGGTTTATGATAAATTGATTCACAGGTAAGAAAACGCATGGCAGAAAGCAACCTTTAACCACGGGTTAATATAATGCAAGGAAATATGTATGATTTATTCCACTCAAGGAGGCGATGCTTGTTAATGTCGCTCTCACCAGCGACCATGAGGATATGGAGACCACAGCTTCCTCCTCCAGCGTAGATTCATGTATAAATATATATTTTTGGAGAGCGCTTGTTCAAACATTATCGACAGATTGAGTCTGAGCTTCCCTGCGAGTTTCAGCTGATTTCACGTTTCGTGGAAAACCGGCTCGGGGGGATGAAGTAGGAGAGGAACTTTTCTTTTTGACTCTTGGATCGTAAATCACATTAATTTGTTGTCTTATCGCCACAGTGGCGTTTGAGGTGATTTATGTGGTTTCAACTATATGGCTTTGTTAACCTGCAACGTTATATTATACATTAATTCATATTCGGTGTTTTAAAGGATTACGGACCAACCAACGAAAAGGCGAATACGCACATTTTCCTATACTATGTGGATACGTTGCTTGTATTTTGTTCGTTGTAGCTCCTCTGGATATGGCTTCTCCTTTTTTGGTGCTGGGAATAAAATGAGGCCTGAATCCGACAGATAATAAAAAGATCTTAAATTTCAGTTGAACATTCTGCATTTTTATCACAATCTACTAACATATTATCGATTATTAACTGTTTAACAGATTAATTTATGGCGCTATATCTTTAAAACATTGCAGCCCCATTGTGCGTCTTTGCAGGATGGCTGCTGAATTTCTGCAGATATGTGCAAAAATCAACAACTGTGTTTGGCAATTTGCAATATCTATTTTTTCATGAAAACTTAATATTGCATTTATCAAAACAACTACAATACAATGTTATAACACATTTTTTTTCAATAATACATTTTACGCACAATATGAATAGAATTTGAAGGACTATCCAGGACAAACGACGAGCTGGGTTAATAACACTCGCCATTTGAGTCCGGCCCATTGTGTGGACCAAACTTACCGTAACAACGCGTAGGCGAAAAACACTGTTGTCTGAAAAGAAGACCATGTCTGCTACTAGTAGCCCAGTGTGCTTAAAAGCATTTCAGACGTTGATTATCGACCAGCATGAACAAATATTCCACATCGGAGAAATGTGAGCTCCACGATCAACTATCCTCAAACATACGCATAGATTTAAACGTGAATTAAAAACCATTAAATTATTAAATATTCCCAGGTCGCATGTCTTCTTTCTTTGCCGTCGGTCGAACATCTGTGTTTCACTGGGCGCTGAAAAACTGCTTTGAATTAAGTTGAGACTTGGGTCTTTTTGAAGCCAAACTCCTCGTTGTTCATTAAACTTTGACTTAATGCTAAATGACCCAAAGGTCACCTAAAAAGCTTATGACTGCTAAACATTTGGGCTTGCTCTTTGTGTAAAAGTGCACGTCTAAGACTTTTCTCTGTTGGGTATTTCAGTCAGAAACTGTCATGTGATCAGTGTTTTATAATTCATTAGGCAAAAATAAGTAAAATAAATAAATAAAAATATAACTTAGGCTGGACAAACTTGAATTATTTTCTTACATTGAATTCTATGATGAAAATAAATTAATTTCAGTTTTATGTGCTTAAATATTTATTTTATTTTAGGAGCCTATTCCAAATATTTTAATAAACCAAATTTTTTTTTTTTATTCCTTGTGAAATATGTGCATCGAATTTCAGTCGGATTGTGACTGGAATTTAAAAATAAAAATATGTGATGTGAAAACAAAACCTCTTTCTCTTGCAGGTCGAGTTGGAGGCAGTGATGAATGCGTGAGGGATATAAAACAGATTTGCGCACATTTCGGTGAGTAACATTTTTTACTGAAGGGAGCGGACAGCGCAACCAGCTACAAACAAGGTGAAAGGGTGATTTGTTATTAGGCTACATATTAACGCTCACAGGAGTTTCACAGGAGGCTTAAATCAAGAAAACAGACATGAGGGATGACTTTTGCTCGGCCTATACGTGCAAGTATTTGCACAGGTCAGATCCCACCATGCCCAGTTTTCAACAACGCCACACAAGAAGATCCGCACCTTTTATACTAATCATCCACAGAACAAAAAGGGTCAAATATGCACCAATCACGGTTCCATTTGTTCAAATACTATTGTAGGGGAAAAAAAGAAAAATATTAAAGAATATCACCAGCTCTTCACATGAATCCCACAACTTAACCAGGCTACACGATGCGTCTTCGCCATATTCCCTGTCTTTCTCTAACCAGATAAATATTTCCAGTGTTTCTCGTCGCTGTTTGGCCGCAGACTCGCTCTCAGCAAGAATGGATGGACCGCTTATAAACGAGCCTGTGTATGCCAGCAGTCGCCGAGTATGAAATTCTTTCTCTTGCCTTCCTCCTACGCTTAGTTTTACACTTCTGAGGGTTGCTGGTCTAGAGGAGTGTTTTGCTTTTCATTCCTCTCTGAGGCCGTTTACAACCATAACATTTGTGGTCATAAATTTTGCCGCGGTCCACACTGACAGGTGCAATTGTTATGCACGGCGCACTCTGCACCTCCTGGAGCCACCAACATACAGTACAGGGCCCTCCAATGGTAGTGTTCCGATTTATCTGACGCGCGTTTTATTTTTAAACTCTGAAAACAATTTTTGATGATGTCAAAAAAAATAAGTTTCACCAACAAATGTTTCAATTTTATTTATTTTTTCCTTTTTTTCGAATTAAAGCTAAAAATTTCCATGACTGGATCAGATTCATATACAACCAATAGCAGCCAAAATATGTGAGACGAGACAAGAATAAATGCTAATGAAATATTATATTTAACTTAAACCTCCACCCATCAAAATTCCCTCCCTCATTCACTCCAACTCACTCCACCCCCTTCTCTCTCATCACCACACACACACACACACACACACACACACACACACACACACACACACACACACACACACACACACACACACACACACACACACACACACACACACACACACACACACACACACTTTTTATGTTAACATTAATAAAAAACAATGTGGAGGAGATTAATATTGAGCGTCTTAAGCATGTGATCCACACGCATGCGCACGGCCGTGGAGTGCTATATTTCTCCTACAGGGAACAATACATGACGGCCTTTGTCAGGCCTTGTGATTAGTGAAAAGGGTATTGTGTGCTTGTGTGTCAAATGCTGATTCAGCTCACTTCTGAGGGCCTCCTAAAGCCTCCCAGAGGGTCCGTTTGGCCCAAGTTAAACTTTAACTGTTTTGTGCCAGAAATAAGTGGGATTACAGTCTCTGTTACACACAATGCAGAGACTGTTGGCAATTTATAAAGTAAGAAGTAGGGGTTTTCCTGGTTTTATATTTATTTTTTCTACATCCATATTCAATGATCATCATGCTAGTTTTAGGACAGAAATATATCAAAAGGTTTCCTCAATCATGTGTGTCGAAATGAGTCTAAAATATTTTATTTTATTTTATAGGTCACAGACCGGAGCAACAGTGGGAAACCCCTATCACGTGAATAAACAACATCCATGCCATTGGATAGAATTGCACTGGCTTATTGGCTTTGAATTAATAAAATGCAGAAAGCAACATATTACGATAACGCTGGACTTTTTGGAGGCTACACCTACCCCAAACCTGAGTCTTACAACTATGGACCAGCTCACCAGTCCTATCCCACTGCAAGCCTGGACAGTGACTACCAGAGCTCAGTGTGTCCCATCCAGACCTCCACTGTCAGGCCGTCAGCACTCAAAGACAGCGATCTAAATGGAGACTGCATGAGGCAGAGTGGCAGTCAAACCAACAGCAGCAATCAGGCCACGAATATTGTGGAGCAGCAAGCACCTCCGCTGTCCGCATCCTCCCCCAGCTCCAACAGCTCCGCATCCCAGAAGAAGAAATCCCCGTCCAGCGGTGCTTCCAACAGCACCACACCGGCCCTCACTAAACAGATATTCCCCTGGATGAAGGAGACCCGACAGAACGCAAAGCAGAAGAACAACAACTGCACCGCTGCAGGTAGAGACCACGACGGAGGTGTGTGTGTGTGTGTTTGTGTTGGTCTAAATGTTAAAATAGGGAAGGGGATGGGATTTATGATTACATCATTAATAAAATGTGTTAAAATCAGATGGTGTTGTGGGTTCTTTACAGGTGGAGAGGTGAGCGATGAGAAGAGCCCACCGGGACCAGCCTCCAAACGCGTCAGAACTGCTTACACCAGCGCGCAGCTCGTGGAGCTGGAGAAAGAGTTTCACTTTAACCGCTACCTTTGTCGCCCACGGAGAGTGGAGATGGCAAATTTATTGAATCTCACCGAGCGCCAGATAAAAATCTGGTTTCAAAACAGGAGGATGAAATACAAAAAGGACCAGAAGTCTAAGGGGCTTGCGCACTCTCCGCTGGGACACTCCCCGGATAGAAGCCCGCCGCTGAGTGGCCCCAATCACATTGGATACAGCGGCCAGCTCCAAAATGGCCTCAACTATGACGCGCCCTCCCCACCGTCATTCGTCAAACCCCAGCAAAACATGTACGGTTTGGCTGCGTACACGGCACCCTTGGGTGGCTGCATCCCGCAACAAAAGAGATACCCTGGCTCCGAGTACGAACACCACGGCATGCAGAGCAACGGGGGCTTTGCCAACGCCAATTTGCAAGGCAGCCCAGTTTATGTGGGTGGGAATTTTGTTGATTCCATGCCAGCCTCGGGCCCCATGTTCAACCTCGGCCATCTTCCCCACCCATCATCCACCAGTGTGGACTACAGCTGTGCCGCTCAGATCCCAGGAAACCATCACCATGGACCCTGTGATCCCCATCCCACATACACAGACCTCACCTCTCACCAAGCGTCTCAGGGAAGGATTCAGGAAGCGCCTAAACTCACGCATTTGTAATATGTGATTCCCGTGTGTGTGTGTGTGTATGTGTGTGTGTGTGTGTGTGTGTGCGTGCGTGCGTGCGTGCGTATGTGTGCCCAAATTATGTTGCGCTCTTTTTATTACCTCACTAGTCTAATAACTACACTCCAAGCGAGTCGTGTGTATTATTACAGTATTATTGATATTACTATAATGCTATTGTGTAATTATTTTCTAAATGCTACAGCTATGTCCATTTTTCTTGAATATTTGGAGATGCAAAAGGCAGATTAGCCTGGTTGTCAGTCGTTCTTTTTTTTTTTAAGTGCAATGCGCATTTTGACTAAATATTTCATGCCGTTACTTGAAGGTAAGTCTTGTAGATCACGAAAGTAGAAGCACATCATTAGATAAAAAGGAATTTTAGGGAAATTTTCGTCTGTTTGTCAGGATCTCATTCTCCTCACAGGCATCGTATTTATTTATTTCGTATTATTTCGCATATCCTTCGCATAGCGCATATTTATTATTTAACAAATTTTGTATTGCACATTATTTATCGTTTATGCGAGTATTTATAAATGTGATTTTTCTAAGATTGGACAGATCAGTGCACTTAGAAGTGTTGGCAAAACAGGGTTTGGAAAAATGCTATGGCTCGCAGTGTATTGTTGACAAGGAGCATTTCTCATTGTAAATCTGGGATAAATGGGGCATTTTATAGTGTATAAGCATCACTATATGTCCATGGTTAATCTTGTGTCAAAAATGAAGCAAAACGTAGACTATCGAAGTATGAAATATTAAACACACCAGCATGTCATTTCGTGTAGTCATTGCTATTTTTTTTGTCTTCCATTGTTATTATATAAGTTGCCATAAATTTATGAAACCCTAATGATATCGAAATGTTATATTTTATTGTGTTAAACATTTTGTAAATAAAGTGCTCAAACTTGTATTTGGTTGCATTTTGTTGAGATACAGAGAAAAAAAACAAAAAAACAACCCACGTCTTCGTCATCCACTATTTTAAATGATTTGAATTCCTCATCGCTGCTTCTTGTGAAACTGTCACAACCGGGGAGCCTTATTGACTCCACAGCTACTGTACTGTCCAAGTAGGGAGAGCCGATCAATTATTAGACACCAGCATCTGAGACTCACCGTGCGTCTCTATGCTTCCAATGCAAAGCGCTTTTCACCGGAATAAAAGACTCCTGGCTTTATTGATGTTTTATTGGAGGAGGGGGGGAGTGGGTCTGTGGGCACCACTGCATCTTCAACACGTCACTTATCATTTTTTAGACTCGGCCACATGATTAGCTTCCCATCTGCTGAGACAAGAGAATAAGCTTCATTTTCCTATAGACCAAACCGTAATGACTGGCTGTCTAATTGATTGGTATACACCGAGGCTCATCTTCAGCATCATTTTTCATAAATTGGCGAAGTCAAAGTATAGAAATGCTTCCTATCACGGCGGAGCAGATTAGTGACAATATAAAAACCAGAAGAAAATGCAAGCTTTGATGGTGGAAATGATGAAACTATGTGCATGCAAATTGAATGTGTTTGCATGTGTGTGTGTGTGTGTGTGTGTGTGAGAGAGAGAGAGAGAGAGGGGGGGAGCAGTTCATCCTTTATTGCTCATGGAGAGCCATTTCAAAGCTCATTAATCAAAAACTCGTCGCTTTCAGACTCCTCGCTGATCCCCGTCCTCGTGAACAAAGCATTTGCATTCCAAATCCAACCGAGCAGCCCCATCTTTAATGGCGGTTGAGAGTTTGGGGGAAGAAGACCACTGTGTTCATATTTACTGAAATGATATATCTTCAGATTTAAGAGAGCGCCAAAGGCAAATTACCCTCCTGTCAGAAAACAGTGATTTTCGGTCCCGCAGTAACAGAGGTCCCAAAAAGTTTCAGCCAGTTGACAGAACGCGACCCAAGTATTATCTCAAAGCCTCCACTGACAGAGCTGTGCCGCTGACTTCATCAGGTTTCATTTGTGGATTTTAGCCACGAACTTCTACAAACTTACACACTACAAATCACTCAGTATTCACTGATATGGAGGGCATTTCAGCCCTGGGTGGGCTCTTACTGTAACACCCCCACTGCAGCCTTCTGCACCACATTAGCATTTTACTGACTTCTTATTTATACCATCTTATAGGACACATGAACTACATAAAATTGAATGTAATTGATAAATATAATAATAATATATAATACTGTATAGTCAATTATTTAGCACTTGGCGATTGCATGATTGTATTTTTGATTGGCAGTCCACTGGAAAACAAGATTAAAAACTCCCCCCTGATATGAGAATATCTAGATTTAGTTTTTAAACATGAAAATATTTACAAATATTTATATTTTCGTAAGGCATGATGAAGAGGTTGTACAATGAGTAAAACCGCAGCCATCTCAGATGGAGAAGTCCTCATCTCGCTGCTGCAGCATGAAACGCATTTTCAAATTCTATTATGCGTCAGACTCTAATTGTTCCTGGGTGTAACAGAGACCAAGTTCAACAGTCTGTTTTGCAAACAGGAAGCTTCACCCTAACTGGACACAGCAGCATCTTTCCTTTGGCTGGAGGAGTTATGCAGAAGGAAACCAATGATTTGGATTAAAAAAAAACAACAACTACGTGCAGACATTAAGATTAAAGATTAAATTACACTTTAAATAGTCTTAAAATGCTATTCATGTGTGTATTTAACAGCTGGAAATTGCCTGTTTATGTTCTGTTTATTTTTCACTTGCATTCCTTATGACCCAATAGATTTATCCTGAATAGACAAATAAACGACATCTATTAATACGCAGCTCGCCCTTCACCCCGAAGCAGCTTTTGTTGGGGTAAACTGTGAGACAACGGGCTCCTTCTGCGCTTCTGATTGGATGAGAGCAGGGCAGACCCCGCCTCCTCAGCGGAGGGTAATATTTACATAGTGGGAAGAAGCCCTACTGTAGGCTAACTACTAATGAGAACAAGAGGTTCTAACAAGACAACCTACTGGAGCCAGTCGGCTGTGAATCAAAACTTTGTGATATTTTTGTTGTCTCCAACTGACGGACAGAGAGACGCTGGACCTCCGGGACGCATGCGTCTTTTTTATTATTACAAGTGAAGTAGATCACTCGAGGAACGGTCATGCTGCTTTCAACATTTTATTATAACCCCGATAGGATGCACGAAGAAAAAGATACTCTAGTTTCAAATAAATTGCGCGTATGATTCAATATTGCATTATATTTCGCGATGGTTTCTTCTTCTCAGCGGTTATAGAGAGACACGAGTAGGAAGATAGCGTTTATAAAACGGGCTTTCATTCACATGGCGCGTTTTATTAGCGAATGAAGTCACTGTGGATTATCACAGGATCAAGAAAAAGAAGATAGAAGACAAAGGATTTCCATCTCAATAGAACCTGACACAGAACAGGAGGAGAGAACCGCTGGAACCGGATTCAGGATGGAAGAGAAGCGCGGAGCAAGTCAGGGCGCACGGAGGTCCGCTTCGGTTTTCTCAGCATCCCTGAAGTAATTTCCTCCCTGGATCAATGATTGTGGGTGACGAGAAACTTTGGCCATCATTTGAAACGACTTCTTGTAAAGAGCAGGATTTATTGTTGTTGTTGTTGACTTATAATATTCATGTTTGGAAAGTTTAAATCCACTCTGAGCAGCTAATGCGCAGTTATTTGTAGTGTGATGGGCATGTCAGGGTAAAGTTATCACGTTATTAGTTGGAATAGTAAAAGTTTAGACTTTACTTCTTTGTTTTATTCAATGTGGAAAAACAAAGGCTGCCAATATCAACCAGAATTTCTGTTATCAGTTTATTGCCTTATAGAAATATGTCCAAGGAAAACATTTGAGTGTTGTTGTTATTTCAATAAAGAACATAATTTGCTTTAAAATGATGTGTGTTGTCATCTAATTTCCATTCATTCACCATTTTCTTCATTTATGTAAAATAGGCAATTTTTTAAATTTTTGATAAATAATAAAGGTTTTCTTATCAAATATTTTTTTTACCCTCAGTGCAGAGGTTTATTTGTGGGGATGTTTATTAAGATGTTGGTGTCACACACAAGGAAGAAGACACCTGCCATGAATCTCACACACCGTCACCATCACTAAGTCCTGACAGAGGATGTGAACTTTAGAGGACACCACTGTCAGAAGTCCTTCCTATTCCCTTCCTCTCACAGCACAGAGGGTAGATGACTGATCGGGGGAGGCAGGCTCTCTTCCTGGTGGGGGCATCTGGGTTGTTTGCCATCTTTTAATGTCTTCTCTGCATTCAAAGACAAGGAATCAACAACTCCCTCTTGAAAAAAGCAAAATGCAGCATCTGCATTTATGTGAAATTCACCAATATTTAAAAGGTCACTTCAGGCTTTAAAACTTAGATTGTTTTAATGTCAAATATTTCACAGATTTTTTATTATATATATATATATTTTAAATCTGCAAGAGTGAAAAAAAAACATTGTTCTGTTACAGATACTGCACAATTGGGTTACACCACATGGGAATGTTCTGTATGGGACACAATCTCATGTATTATGGTATTATGCATATTGATTTAGGTGGGGGGAAGCAACCAATAACATTTTAACTTAATCATTAAATTATTGTTTAGTGACCAAATATGCAGCGGGGAAGAGTCTGAAATAGCACTGAATGTGATACACTGAAAAGCTGTTCACTGACGTTGGGCTGATCCATATTTTCCACTAAATATTTGCACTTCCTCTATTTCATCCGCTACACTGCCCTCCTGCTAATCGCCCCTGTGGCTAAAGGATACATCCAGTTAAATATAGGTGGTCCTGCGTCTACACAGCAGCAGGAAAATGTGTTCCTGAATTCCTAGAGAATGTGCAAAATAATCAGAACCTTGATGATAAATGACCTTTGATTAGACACAGATCCAAATAGAGATAGATCTTTTCTTTTAGTAAACAGTTTATTTGTTCCTTGTTTAGACTTGCTGATTCATTGGACACTTAAACGGTGATAAACCTGAAAACAAACGGCTACAGTGTGACTGCAGCTGAAGAGCATCTTTTTGATCAGCCATGTCTTGCAAACACTGAAGTGTGTGGATTTATGGCAGCTTTTTTTTGGTGATATTAATGTAACTGTAACTATAACAGATGACTCTCTCCCCTGGGCAGGATTTTGAGGCCAAAAAGGCTCTTTTCCTCCTTCATCGTGTGAAAGATAGCTCACTGATGTGAGGAAACTTGAAGTAACTCATGGATTACCTGAGCCTTGACTGCTCTGGTAGTTTCAAAAACTATTAGTGCTTCTACCCTTTTCAGATGCTCATATAGATTTCTTTCACTGCATTTTCTGTATGAAATTACGAGTGAATAAATTGCATCTTCATTTATCTTCGAAAAAACCCTTCTGTGCTGACTGCGATACTCAGCTCTCAGCGCTTTACATAATTATATTAGTCTTCTGCTACACCACGAAATTGATTACCCTGGAAAATGAACCTGGCTTTACTATAAATTACACCTATGGATCATAAGAAATGTGTTATTTTGTTTAAAATAGTACCTAATATAATTAGAGCTCTAATTCATGGCAAGCTACAAGTGTGCCTATTACAGTAACAGGGTTTGGAATTTAATCTGTCTGCTGGATAAAGAATGATCCTGTGTGGTTTCATTTGTAATCCCAGACACATTATTTCAGTAAAATACGCTGTGACTTTTAGATATGAGAGATTGATTGTTGAATGAATAACTATATTCATAACTTTTTAGTGCTAAAGTTAACAATTCGCCCATGAAAAAGACTTTCCACAATGATCCCACAGTCTGTAGCATGGAAGGTGGATCTAGCTTCATTGGAGGTCTTACTTCTAAAGATGTAAGGTAAGATATCTGCCGTTTGACAAGCAGGACCTTTAAAGGAAGTATCTGAAACAACATCACTGTGATGGAAAATCCTCTGGAAAGAAATTATATCTGGAATTTGAAGACTGGAATATGTGGTAGCAAAGTCAATGGTAGTGAAGTTATAAAGAAGGATGCATTTTACTTTTAAAATCTCCTTGAAATGCCAACACCAATGACGTGTTAGTCCCCCTCTCACAACTATCAGACTCTCCTACCTTGTCGCACACCCCTTCTTTCTACTTAATTTCTAAATCTTTATTTAATCAGGATAAATATACAAATTCACTTAATTTCCTGAAACATCTTGGAACTTTGGGCTTTGGCTATTTAAACAGGAATCAGCGATATGTAATTGTGGATTATTTCCAGTGGAGGACTGATACACATTTGGTGCAGTATTTACTGTGCTGCCCAGACAACCGTGTTTATGGAACTGGAAATGAAGAAACATGCAGCCAGTGTAACACTGGGACGCATAAATTTGGCTTTCTTGCTAGCAGCATCTTTCACTATAAAGGATGGTTTTATCGTTGATATTTACTGACATCCAAAAATAGAAAATAGCGTGAGATTTATAGATACACTTGAGTATGTACCAAAAATTTTAAAAGTTTTGATCTTCTATCTTAACTTTTTCTTTTTTTCTGCATGCTACATGTAGAGGTGACTTCTTTATCAACATCCTACTTTAATTTCTGTAACTTCAAATAGAGGTCAGTATCTATATTTCTTCGTACATTCTCTTGAGACAACCTGTGTTCAGGCACAACTTTAGGAACTTGCTTGAAATATAGAAAATGTTGCGCAAATTTCTTGGTCAAAATTGAGTATGTTACTTTAAAAAATCTAATTCATCAAAAATAGTATTCTAGAATAACAAACAGTTCTATTCTTTAAAAAAATGCTCTATCCAAGTGTTAAATCTTAGTGTCCTAAATCACAATGTGAGACTACATTATGAAACTACCCAAATGCAAAGACACATTTCCAACCGCTATTGTTCTCCTTACCTAAAGCCCCTGCATTGCAATCTAAAACCGCAAGCGCAGTGGCACAGTGCAGGGTTAAGTAATTCTGCACCATTGAGAAAGACATTTGATTTCATTTGTAGCATGTCTTCCAGCGGGCGGAGGTGAAGCCACCTTTGGCTGAGGGAGGAGTGAAGCGGCACACATATCTAGTGTTGGGAGACACAAAATTGACAATGCATTTATCTTTGAATAATGTAAATGTCCTGAGAATACGGTGGCAGTGGTTCCCGTGTGTCCACTGAGGGTGCAGGGTTGTCAGACACTGAGCTCTCCGGCCCTGCTGCAGCGTAATATGGCCTCCAGCTTCCCTGGAGCATCCCGCTGCTCTGCCTCAGGCTTACATTCCTGCTTTGGCACACTGCACTAGCTCCCCTCTTAATTTACGATCCAGTAGGAGAGGGAGTTAATGCAGAGAAGCCTGCCAAGAAGAATCTCATCTGCTCTCCTTCTTTAGTGCAGACCACAATATATCAAACAGAGGTGTGGAGTGTGATGGCATTTTTCCAGTGCATCCTCCCTGCTCATTCGATCTCCATAATATTTGTTTAT
Organism: Antennarius maculatus; assembly: GCA_013358685.1. Lineage (NCBI taxonomy): Eukaryota > Metazoa > Chordata > Actinopteri > Lophiiformes > Antennariidae > Antennarius > Antennarius maculatus. The sequence goes on along the minus strand of CM023618.1, from coordinate 7,472,195 downwards.
CTAACTTCATTAAGCATAAATTGGAATCAGTGTAATGAGAGTGCACATTTCCAGTGCTTGAAGAGCTTCTATCCTTTTAAGGATTTGGCTTAACTTGAATGGAGTGAGTTATTGTGTACAAGAAATGTGCAGTGTAACATGTATTGTTTAAAATGGATGGTTCCTGGCAGCCTGACAGTGCTGTTCAGTGAGGCAAACTGCCAGTAAATTGTTTGTCTTCTGCAGTATTGCCCTATAATTCGTCTGGGAATAAATGGCATTGTGTTTGCCAAAGAGAATAATGATAGATGGGATAAACTTGAGGATTTCGGGACGCACTCTGACCACCAGGTATAATTTGAATACATTTGTGTCCCCAGGAACAATGCTGGCAGCTGTTTGTGCTTTTGTCTTTCCTGTGACTTGTCTGTCCCAGATAGAATAACTGACTTTATAGTGACAATTCTGAATATATGGAGGTTGCAAGTAAGCATGTATGGCATACATTGGAGCAATACATTTTTGGGAAATTCATATTATGATGAAATCCTAGACAATAAGTACACAACATGAAGCAATTATGCTTGTATTGACTTAAATGAGGAACTAACAGAGCCCATTTTATTAGATGATGTTATGCATCTCTGAGGATGAGTAGCAGTCTACCAATAAACATAGAAATGGATAAGAAGTAGACGAGTGGAACATTGTTGTCATGCTGAACTACACAACCCATGTCTCTGTACCACAAAGATATATAGAGAAGGATAAAGACCTGTGATTTGAAACAACAAATAATCTTCATAGTAATCATACACACAAGTAATTCTATCTATCTATCTATCTATCTATCTATCTATCTATCTATCTATCTATCTATCTATCTATCTATCTATCTATCTATCTATCTATCTATCTATCTATCTATCTATCTATCTATCTATCTATCTATCTATCTATCTATCTATCTATCTATCTATACAGTATATATATACATACTGTATATTTATATATAAATATCAGCTTCTATATGAATTTATTATATCTATCAATATGAATTAGGCTAATTTCTGTTCTGGTTTAATATAAACCCGTCCATCCATGCTTCAGCAGCTGTGTGTCTGTTGTGACTGCTTCATGTACACCATGTTAGGTGGAACAGATTGCACTACTCTTTATAAACCAATGGCTCAAATGTCTCTACCTCTGAAGCATAACTGTAAATGTGCATTATGCCTCTTCAGGCGTCCTGCTGGCCCAGCAACAGGAGCATGTCCCCATCTGTTCTCTCTCTCTGGAGTGCCCAGACAATACATTTCCCCTGCCAGACCATCTAATTTGCTGGAACAGAGGTTTCCCATTTCTGAGGTTTCAGGCTGGGCAAATGCCTCCACCATGTGTGCACGGTTCTTTGATCGGAACTGGTCGGTCCTTATTTGGGATTGGGTCAAATTTTTAATGCTGAGTAATATTTAAATGCATGTTACTGTTGGCTTCCAGGCTTTTTTTTTGTTGCTGTTGCTGCATTTCCATGGGAAGCAAACAACGAGAGACGAGCAAGGCTGTCAGTGAAGCGTGATTTGTCGCAAGCCCAGCCTTGCCAACTGTGAGGCACCGAGGTGTGACCACAGAGATGCCTAACATCTCTTTGCCTCAGGGTCAGCCAGTCAATTACACAGCATTGTCTACCCTGAACAATGTCATGTGCTCAATAATGGAAAAAAGACAAAGAGGAAACTCATTTCAGAACACTTTATACCAAATGCTACACCATTATTAGAATAGTCTTGGTGAGATATTGTGATTGTGATGTATTGTACTGTGTTCAGATGTGAAAATGCATGAATGTGTTTGGGATGGCGATTGAATTCTTATATCTTAGAAAAAAATATTTACATGCTACAAATTTGCATGGATACATGTTTTGACAGACAACATTTTTGCACATGTTTTCACAACATATTTTCTATGAACATGGGGTAAATATGTACTAGGATAATCTGTCCTGACAATGCAATCCATTCATATTCCACTTTGAAATGTCAGTCTGGCTTATTCTGACCAAATTATTTAGCTTTCTATGTTTACGTTGATGTATTGCAATAAATGATACGGATTTGGGTTGAAAAATAATGCAGGACCAAACATCCACAGTGATTCAGAGCCCAGACTCAAACTCACCTTCATTCACTTAAAAAAACATTTCCTGTCAACAGGCAGGCACTAAGAGGAAAGCCATGGAGATGATTTCTCACAGACATGCTTGGCAAGGCAGTGACACTTCATGGCAGTATTGTATGCTCATCTATATTTTTTTAAGGTACAGTTTTCTGTATTTTCCTGTCTGTCTGCCTTAGAAGTAACATTCTGGTTGTTTCTGTTTATGAGGACCATGTGTGGGAAACTTCAAGAGGGTCCTTGTTCCAAGAAACTGGCCTCTCCTTTCTGAAACACTTTATCGTGTGGATGCAGATGTGGGGCTTTTTTTTTTTTTTTTTTTTTTTGGAACCTTGCACCTCATCCATTACCCTCAGCCTGCCAGAGAGATAGTGGAGACGGAATCCATTCAAAAGGATAGCGGCAGAGTCTGCTGCTCAACTGAACTTTCTCTGAACTAGGTTCAACAGCAGGATCCATGCATCAAAAAAATAAGTAATTTCTCCTTGCTGCTCTGGCCTGTGTTTCATACAGATTGCTACTATCAACACTTCCAGCGTCCTCATGTATCAATCTGTCAATCTGATGCTCGTTTGAGCGCTGTATCTGTCTCTGAAGATTCAATCAAGTGGAGACTGAGAGTGAGCCGGGGATTTTGTGACTGCTATGTCTTGTTGGATCGAGATTTAACTTCAGAATCTGTGAAGAAATGTTTAAAAAATATACCTAATGGCACACAGTAAAACAACTGAGTATTAACTTTTTAAGATGAAACTAACTTTTAATAACCATTAATTAATTAACTAAAAGCACATTACTCGGGCGGCAAAGGGGATGAAAATGAGACGATGACCTTGACCTTGAGAAAACTAGGTCAAGATCAAATTTCAATTTTTCCACTCATAGCGGATTTTTGGAAAGCAGTCACATGATACCGTACGCACATTCTATTGGCTGATGGCATCCGGAAGTGCGCTACGTTCTGTGAGTCTCGGAATTCCGTGAGACACCAAAGTGCTTTAAACAGTCGATAAGAGTGTGGGAAAATGTAATACAGATAGAAAGTGGTTTAATATCAGTATGGGGAGGGTTCATAAACGTTTAAATTACCGTAAATATTAAGATAAATAGTTTCTCGCTCTATCACAGAATTCGTTAATTGTGTGTCGTTCTTGGAACGCATTAACCGCCAAGAACGACGGCGCACTGTATACATTTTTAGGAACACATCTCTGAAACCTGATGAGATATAATCACAAAACAAAAAGCAACATTTTCAGGAAGCCAGAGCCACAAAAACGTGCAGGTCAGGGTGAAATGTTGAATTCAGGGGTGTCACAGGATGTTGCAGTCTCTGACTGCCTTGCTGTGTATTATTATTATTATTATTATTATTATTATTATTATTATTATTATTATTATTATTATTATTATTATTATTATTATTATTATTATTTCTAATTGAAGCCTGAGGTTGGACTCGTGACTTTCTCGTTAGTGCTCCCCATGGCGCAAGAATGCTTAAGACGTGTTATAATGGTATTGTAGCACTATGTGCTATATTGTTAAGTAGTGTACCTCCTCCCCTTTATACTGATTGTGCACCCTCCTGGAAAACACTTTCAACTTTGTGCATTATAATATGAACTAATATAAAGGATGGCTAGCAGGTTTTCACCCTGATGTCTTTTAGCATTCAAATAATCACATCTGTGTAATAACAATGCTTTTTAATCTGCATCCTCATGTGCACCATTGGATGGATGGATTATTTTGGAAGGAATTAAAACCTGATTTTTGTGTCTTTTACTTCATTGCATCAAAGTGGAAGCAAAGTTGTGACTTGTGATTATATATTTGTTGATATACTTTACTACCCAACAATGTATTACCCCTGTATACCTCTGTAACACAGTAATACTGAATTCATAATAGATCTGTATCTGTTTTGTGCAAAATGTGCACCAGTTATGTCTAAAAATAGCTGATAGTATACTTTAAATATCTCGGGAAGAAAACAAAATGAACTACGACTCTGGCAATACTGAGAGACCTTTGCTTGTTATTTGAAAAACTCCACGGATACTATTTAATTTCTGTCAGTAGTCATGCTCCACGGTCACAGTGGATTTCTTTTATGGCCCCTGACTCTCATCGAGCATCGAAACACAGCCTCTGCCCAACCTCTCCCCCTCCTCCACCTCTGCCCTGAAGGTGCATTTCATCCACATACAAAATGAAGTTATATCTGAACTTCAACCAATAGTCTGGCTAGCCCAGGGGAAAGTAGTGTAAGAAGCTGGCCTTAGAATAGAACAGGTCGAACTGCACAGGGCTGCACAAGTCCATCAATCTTTTGATGTCCTACAGCGACTGTAAGACTGCCTGCATTGCATAACCATCTCCACTTGAAAATAGCGCAAATAGGAAATGTTACTAGTTTGAAAAAAATGTCATGAATTATGTTGCTTTATTCTTGTAAACGTTTCTCTTTGTTCATCTTGCTGGAATATCTTGTACAAATCATTCCACGTTGTGTTACAGATGTTTCCTCTTGCAACTGTGTGTTAAGAACTGAATTTAAAGCTCCCTCGTGAAAAATGTGTTGCTGACAACCTGGGAGCAGTAATTCTTGAAAATGTGACTTTCTCCAATCCTAATGGTATGTAGCAGAGCCGTGTGTTCATGGCTCTTTTGTTTCTGGTGACTGACAGCACCCTGGTCAGGTTTGACTGACAGGAAAATAAATGAAGTGATTTTCTGGTGAAGTGCTGACATTAGACTTCTTTAGTCAAGGGCTGGAGAAATTTGATTTTCTACTAATGTGACTCACGTTCTGAGCTGTTTCTCCATGGTGAATCTGTGCACAGAGCAGCGCCACCTAATATTTTGTCTCATTGAGCAACTATATCACGCTCCATGTATTCAGAATTTGACCTGCCTTTAAATTCCCAGAGAGGCCAACCAAGTGTATCTGACTTCTTTTTGCCAATCAGCAAAAACTGATGCAAAAAATATTAACAACTTCATTAGTGCTTCAGTTTAATAAATGTTATTCATGAACAATGGAACAAATGACTCTGTGGGCTGTTAAAGTGTCTGTGATTAACTCAGACTCACTTTTAGCTCACTATGACTATTTTATATTTTAACTCTTTTTCTCACCACTGTGAACTGTTCCTAGAAAAAAAAGCATGGATAAATGTATGCCACCATTCCAGTAATTAACAGCAGAAGTCTCTTTTAAAATACATTCATTTAAAATTAAAATAATATTTTTTCCAAATCTGTGAGAAGAACTAAATAAAAGTTTTAATTGAAACCATAAAGTATGCTACATTAAATTATTTTATTAAAAAGAGAAAGAGCAGAGAGACAGCTTTCTTAACCACTAGACCAGTGGTTCTTAACCTGGGTTCGATCAAACCCTAGGGGTTCGGTGAGTCAGTCTCAGGAGTTTGGCAGAGACGGAGATCAAGACAAAACACCCGACACATCATGTCAGGTGTTTTCACCGAACATACACGAATCACTGTGTACGTTTGACACATCGTGTCAATTCTTGATGACACGCCCCCCTTAGCCATCACTGGCTGCAGGTGATCACGTGACGCTACATTAATTAGCCTACCTGTGCTACATGGGATTTTACGCACTCAGTAGTCGATTTATGCCTGTCGTGATGGTACGTCACCTGATTGCTTTCTTAATATTTTAATTCATAGTAACTCTGTTGAGCAAAAAAAGAAAGAATAAATGCAACGTGAATTTACATGTACTGTATAACGGAATGTGATAGGAGTTTGCATTCTGCATGATTTTCAACGTCAAGTTGAGCAACTCTAGTCTCACACTGGCAGAAATAAAGGAACACTTCCTTAAGCTGCGTGGAAAACAACAGAAACAGACTTTTCTGTGAAAATGACATAAGAGTAGCACTTGCCAAAGTGAAGCCACGCATATCTGAACTCGTCTCTCAATAACAACAGAAGAAGTCACACTGATTTGCAGGTAGGTCATTTTAATGTGACTTCATGCACTGTCTTGGTTTTGTTCTTTGAAAAAGGTGACATTAATGTACAATTCATTAAATAAACCAATAAAACCTATACTTATGTCTTAAATTTAAAAAAAAAAAAATATATATATATATATATATATATATATAAATAATTTTTTTTTTTTTTACTAAAGAAGGGTTCGGTGAGTGAGCATATGAAATCGGCAGGGTTCGGTACCTCCAACAAGGTTAAGAACCACTGCACTAGACAGCCTGTGAGACTTAGACACGCAATTAAATTAAGGGTTTTCGTTGTTTAATAATGTGGCTACCCAATGTATCTTCTCCTACACCAACTTAAACCGTAGCATCTAATTTGATGACCCTACAAACTAACTCCTGATATTCAGAATTATATGATTATCATTTGTAATTTATGAGTTGTCTAGTAAAATAGAATTTTTGATAAAGGTCTCTGGATTAGTTTTGGTTTAGATCAGTGATCAGAGACCGACTCACCGAACCCCTAGGGTTCGATCGAACCCAGGTTAAGAACCACTGGTTTAGATATAACTTAACTCTTAATACAAAAACTTCATTTCAATGACATTGAATCTGGATTTTTTGAACAGATCTCACGTCTCAAATCATTTACATCTCCACATTGCCATCTAATAAATACAGTATTAGTCCACATTTTAATCGCTCATACCCAAATTATGATTCAGTTGTGCAGAATGGTAAAACATTACAGGTTGTCAATACCTGTGTAGTTTCACTTTGACTGTCTCAAATAAGGCTAAATTCAATTCAAAATCTACATACATATCTGGATCTGTCTCAAAATGTAATAAACCCTCCTTGGGCCAAGATCCATCATTACACAAAGACACTGAAAAGTTATTAAAACATGGTGACAAATTTTAAAGGAATAATGTGGGGACATACATACAAACAAACAAACAAAGAAACAAACAAATGACTGAGAAGGAACAAATAACTTCCTTGTTTTCTCATCGGTGGAGGTTTTGAATGACAACATTGTAGAAAAGATGAATGACAACCTTGCATCAAAATAGCAATAATTAAAAGATGTATCAGTGTTGGATTTCAATTTAACTCTGACAGCAAATATACAGTATAACATCAAACTTACACGCACACACACAATGCAAATATTGATAATCAGTTTAAAGACTTGACTATGTTAGAAACAGAGACGCTGCATGCCTTTTTACTGTTGCACTGTGAAATCTCATTAATGACATGTTGCTAACCTTTTCTCATTACGGTCAACCCATCATAAATCACACCACCTGCCAGTGGGATGCTGTTTCACACAAAATGACTGCAGCCCCACTTGCTGTTTTAGTTTGAGGTGCATATCTATGTGCAACTCATAACAAATTTATTGCCATCCATTAGCTGGCCACCAAAATTTCCTCCTTCTCTCAGCACATCCACCCTGTCCCCAACAGTCGCATCCAGCTGGTCGTCATATGTGGGAGAGCCACCAAAGAGTTGCTGCTCCCTCTCACATCATTTGTCTTTATTAAACTTTAATGAAATGTGTCTCTCTCTACTATTGTGTCTTCCAGCTCATAAATGAAACATTGGAGTTTGTAGCAGTACTCACAAAGTGCTCCATGCGCTGTTTATTTATACCTGACGCAATGCAGAGTAAAGTCAGTACAATGGTATAAAGGCTCAATCAGCAGCCGAGGAAACGCTGCTGGATGCATTTAATGAAATTAAAGGCATGCTGGTGTTTTGTTGTGTGATGGAGTTATGATTGCATGAAGGTATTTTGAAAAATGCAACATAAACGGTTTTGATGCAGACACAATTGAGTAACCCCAACCATCTAATCCTCTGTCAGCTTCAGCTAGCTAGTAAAGCAAATGGATGTGTGTGAAAGCGGTAGATGGGACTTCTATACTTTCGCTTCTATCGGTTTGTCACACAACCTTTTTTAGACTATTTGTGTCCATCATCATCATGCAGACCGATTTTTGCCTCAGATTCCACCTCATTCAGGAATCTTTGCCTGTACCTACCATCTTATAGCCTGGAAAGCAACTGAGTCATCACTCACACATTCACATGGTAGAATATCATTTTGATAATACATAAAGTATTTTAGTGATATAGAAATATGTTCAGAATCTCAGAAAAAAATTCTAAGATATCAGAATGTGTGCTTGAATATTAACATCTAGTGATCAGTTCAGAGCTCTGAACTGCAACCATAGATGATAAAAAAAAAACTTCTTTTAAACAGGCTCACACCATGTTTTTTGGTGGTTCAATATGATATCTTGTACAAGGCTTTAGCAGGATCAACTTTGGTGACCTGTCTGACATGAGATTTATCGTTTCAGTGTGTGACGTGGTGACAGTTCACAGAGTTGATATGACTTTGGATGGAAAGCGAATCATGTGATATATTTATTAAGTTTCAGAAGAACATCACATTTCTAAATGATTAATAAAACATTTTACATCCTACAATGACACAGCTTCGAGCAGAGCTTTGTCTGCACACAGTTCTTGAGCTGATGCTGGTCATCTGCAGAAAGCCTGCTCATATTTGATGGTTAAACAAGACTACATGCCAACGATGACTTCTTCTGTCTCTGTGTCTTGTGTGGGCCTCAGTGTGATTAACTGACATTCTGGGATGTGGTCAGTTCATTTGCTGTTACATACAGGACTAACTTTGCGTATCTCGGTTATTTTTATTCGTCAGGTTCGCGTCCCGCTCTGTGTGGAGTTTGCATGTTCTCCTCATGTCTGCGTAGGTTCTTTCCGGGTTCTCCGGGTTCCTCCCACCTCCAGCTCCCTGCGACCTGCTACGGCAGACAAACCGGAAGAAGATGAATGAATAAATGTGGCAATGCTTTTTTGTTGTGTTTGTTTGTTGGTTTGACAGTAGGATTAGACAAAAATGTCTATCAAAACTTCCATTAAGACTTCCATCATGGTTTGATATAAAGCTTTATAAGCGCCACTGCCTGCCTGTTCTGTTTAAGCTGTATCAAGGAGTGGCGAACAACACACTAATTCATCTCTCAAATTTTGCCCTCATATTAGCTATGATGACATTTTGGTAACATCATCAGTTGTTTGTGTAATCTATAAACTTGTTGATTTAGTGCATTGTTTAAATGAATGGAAACATTCCAAAGGAGTTCTTCATTGTAATTAGGCAGTATTTTTCCTTGACCACTATATTATATGTAACACGGTTTTAAAGAAGTATTCAGCTATTAAACATACTTAATGTCTGTTATAGACCAACACTTAGTCTCTCTCATTTTCACTGTGTTTTTAAATTAATCAGCGTAACCTAAAATGAAGATTAATTCTGAGATGGAGGAACTTTTATGTGGAGCAGATTACAGATGAGGGTGATTAGAGATGATTAAGGGTGATCTAATAACACCTTTGTCTAATATTCCTCCCAACTACCTGTTTAATGGTTTCGCCTTACAGCCTTTAACATTAATTACTAAATTTACCCTGATATCAATATTTCTCTGTGCTTGCTTTAATTTTCAGGGGACAGCCCTTCAAAGAACAGCTGCTCATGCTGGTTAATTTTCCTAGCTTTGCAGATGTCAGCAGCAGTTTTTGTTTTGAGCATTTTTAATTTTTATAACACAAAGTCCAGATGATTCCCTGCGGTGTGGAAGAGGTCATAGAATTGAACTGAACCAGACTATGTTGGTTGCATGCTTGCAAGCAATGTACATTTCCATTGTACATTGCAATCACAGGTATAGCATGTTATCATTTCTGAAAGCATTAGAGCTTGAATGGTAGTGTAACAAACACTACTTTAGATCTTTTCCACCTTATATATTGATTGAGGGATATAAAATGTACTTATTTACAACAACAAAAAAAGTGATATTTATTCCATGCAAAACCTGGCCTTTACCACTTGTTTGTCCAAAGTTCAGGTTAATTTCAATAAATTCTGCATCATGACTCATTTCAGGGAACTCAACCAGATTTTCCATTGTGCAGTTGAGGGACAGCAAATTGTGAGAGGCTCTTCTTTCTTTTAAGAGTCGAGCTTTGTAAAGACTCTGGGTCATACAAGCTAGCACTGTACATGATATTGCCTCCATATTGTCTGAAATCAAAAAAGCTTTCACATACGTCCTGTCAGGCTCTCTTGGCACATGATGAACTGGGAGGACGTTTTTCTTCTTTGAAGTGCAACAGTTCCGTGTGAGCACTTTGTCATGCACAGTGGATGCAGCGAGGACCCCAGGAGCAGACCCCTGGTTCACTCATTCCATCTACTTTCCGAAGGGTGAAGGGTAAAGCCACTAGAATGATGAAATGCTGTTACCCAACTCACATTGTTTTTTAAGGGGCGCCTGTATGTGTTCACGTTTCTCTTTTATTTTGAGCGCGGGGGGAAATTATAATTAATCTGTTAATGACAGCCGGGGCTGTCATAGGCTCAGGGAGTGTATAATAAATTGCTGTAATAAAAATTAAGATTGCATGCATCATTGAGGCCTTCAGAGGGTTTGTTTAATGTAGTTACAAAAATGGTAGCAGCTGATGTGGCGTCCACTTCTCTACCAGGAGAACGCTAATTTCTGAGTGACACTTAACCTGCTGTACCTCAACCACAGCTGAGGGAGGTGAGGGGAAACCTAATGAGTTTTTCCTGCGCCCCTTTTTGGGAACTGCTGAACTGGATAGCCTTGGTTGGAAGGCAAAAAAACAAACCTTGCATTGGTCATGGAAAATTAATTACACCCTCTGAAAAATTTTAAATTCAAGGAACAGAATTTATTATCGCCAGTGGATGATTGGCCGTGGATTTTTGAAGGCTCAAACTTTAGACAAATCACCACATGCTCTGAGAAGTCATGAGAGGGTTAAAGGTTGGGTTGTTCACTCGTTCCTTTTCCCCTCAACTGCAACATGAATGTATGCTGTATCGTCTCTGACGTGCTCTTCTGAGACGCTCAGCATAGTTACAGCGGCAGAGGATTTCCTCCTCTTTGATAGGAGACAAAGCTTCCTCTGTGGTGCAGAGTCCCATTAGAGGAGAGCCCCGAACTTCTGCCCCGCAGGAACAAAAGCAGAAATCCCCAGCATCATTGGAGCATTATCATTTTAAATGACAAACTGTCAGTGTTAGAAGCACCTAAAAGGAACCTCATTCAAATACATCCAACCGTGTTCACGCATGCTCTCCAGTTAAACCGCTATCTGCTGACAGACCAGACAGAGGCTGGCGGACCAGTTTCCTCCCCAGTCACCTAGACTGTGTTACCTCTTCAACCTGAAATATCTGTCAAGGAGGAACCTTATCATTGGTTGTGTTGTTTGGGACACAAGGCGCCTCATTTGAGGTTTAGCCTGCAGGCAAGCTGGTATATTGCACTTGTAGCCTGACACCAGTTGACAGAGTTGCCCAGGTCATCCTACAAAAACCTGTCTCTTTCTTTCTCTCTGGCTGACACCGCCAAATAATAGAGATATTTTGGTTGACAGACACCTCATGGTTCTCCAGTTGATTCTTAGTCAACTTATCTCAAAGAGTGAGATATTTGTAGTTAATTAACTTTAAAGCAATAATATCCTGCTGTTCAATATAGCAAAGAATGTCAGTTCACATCAGCTCATCTCTGGTGCTTAGTGTTCGGTGCTCGGTGACTTGATTTAGGGTTTTTTTTTAATGTTTTTGCAGGACATCTTTTGGTAATATTTATTTGTTGGAAAATATATTCAGCTTGCCTATGATCTGAAGTCTGTGTCTGAATCACACAGCGAATGTTGTGAACCAGATTTAATAGGCCTCAGTGTAAAGACTACTGCAGCAGCACATCCTCATCTGTGATTCATTCAGACTGTTCTGCTCGTTTGTTGCCATCCTTCTGCTCCCACGGCAACCACAACAATTATCACCTGCTCATCTCTCAGCTCTGTAGTTGTCTCCACTTCTATTATTGTCTTCTTCTTTGATTTACCCTTTTCTGTTGTGCTGTATATTTAAAATTGCTATGCATCAACCGCCAGACATTAAAGGTAATTATAGAGCAAAAGGAGCAGGGGGTTTGTTTTCAAACTTAGGTGAAACTTAATAATTCTGTCCTAAATACTAACAGTGATGAATGGATGCAGGGAAACAAGACAGAAGTGTTCTGTACATACAGGTCGACTGATTTTCGTGTTAGATAAACAAAGCATCACCTAACTTAAAAATACTGGAAAGGAAAAGTTGCATGAAAGAGAACTTCAAAGAAGAAAGAAAAAATTCATACATCATTATCAATTGTGATTCCATTGCCACATATTGAAATTACTAGCATATAGGCAGTGTGCCCTATATATTACATATGTGCAGCCAGTACTACCACATAGGACCATCCACTTTTTCATCAATTTATAGAAAATATAATCATTCTTTTTAATTACTGCACCTCGGCACTCTATTAAAATTTTAATTCACCTCATCCACCTCGATTGATCTGTTCACAGTGGGTGGCTATGGTGAAATGCACTGTATAATATTCATGCTGGTACGCCTTGGTTGTGCTGTGTGTCAGAAGCCATCTTGCAGCGAATCCCTCACACACCTTGGAGCGCAGCCTGTGGAACTGATGAGGTGAAGAGCATTGCTCTGCAGCTCCATGCTAGTAATCACGGGACTGAAGAAACACATACATCATCTGCCACACAGGTTGGCATGGCGAGTGAAAAGCCTTCACATCACGTAAGATGTTGGACAAATGATGGCCGTACATGTGTTTGTCTCCTCACAGATGGCTGTGCATCTTCAGTGAGGAAAAGCTGAGCCTGGCATTTATTCCCATCCCCCAATCCACTCCTCTTGCTCGCTCTTCCTCTCTCCCTCCATCAGTCTTTTGTAGCACATCCCTTTTTTGCCTCTCCTCTGCAGGAGGTTTGATATTGGCAACGCAGTTAGTGCCCTCCACGGAAATAACAGTGGAAAAGATGACATAAATTATTTGCCAATTGTTTGACACATGCAGGGCATTGTCCTTGCTATAATCATCAGCACTCTGTCACCTGAAGGTATGAGCAGTGCCACTGCTGCTTTATGTTTTTCTGCTAAACCTCTTGGGTTGTTCAGGGCTCATGCTCTCTTTGGTGAAAGGTATACGATGCAAATTTCCTCCAAGCAACAAAGAAGAATGGGTTTTACAGTCCGGTTTTTAAATTCTAAGGTTTCTGCTTTAGCATCTGCATATCTGCAAAAACACAAGGCTAGTCCAGTAATTAAACAATAAGAGCAACGATACTGAAACACATTTTGCTTAGCAGCCGCAGTCCTTTAAGGAACAGTTACGAAATGCCATCTTCTCTCTGCTGTTGGAGTATTGCTGAATATTTAATACCCTGAAGTCTGAGGAACAGCAGGGACAGACAGCCACCAGGCCTCAGGTGATATTAAAATAATGTTGTTTTAATGACGCTGCAGAGGACAACTCTTATTAGTCCTCAGTGCGTCAAAGTTATAAAATGGCTAAAGATAAATATTTATTTCTCAGCAACCATAAAACACTAGTTTGAGCACTCTGGAGTCCAGATTCATTTGGTTCATTTTTGGCAACTTTTTAAACATTAACTTGTGTTACTTCACATTTTACAAATCATGTGGTAAATTATTTCAGCACAAATGCTGGTTCCAAGTTGAATGTATAATATCATATACTAGGTTATATAAAAATAATATAAATGGGCAAGTAATTTCTCCAAACTACTGTTCTATGTAAGAAATTTGGTTCTACTATTCATGCTTACAAAAACAAAAGAAAACTTTAAGAAAGGAATGCATTATTGGATATATTAACATGATCTATTTATGCTCACTGTTTCTGTGCCCTTCTCATGCAAAGACAATGAGTGCCTGTACAGCTATACCAATATTAATCACTTTTAAAGATATACTTTTAAAAAATGTACAGACATGACGGACGCATTGTGAGAAAACCCGTGTTTTACTTTTGAACAGCTGATATTCTCTGTATTTTGTTTAAATTAATAAAGCTAATTTACCATAGTAAATAAAAACACATCACATGATCAACTAAATGACACAATGCTGCTGGTTGGAACTGGACTGGATTCTGTGTATTTTTATATAATTTTAAAATTGTTATTGAAGATAAAACAAAGGGAAAATCTCTACCAGCACATCTGAATCTGTCTCAGCAACTCCTTCGGCAATGAATAGCCTCAAACCTATAAATAGAGTTTTCTTATTTTTTCTCATTTATCTGGCAGTGGAATTATATTCAGCAGTCTATGCAGTTCCATTAGTGGGGGCTCCGTGCTTGTGAGAAAGAGAATGAGGGACTGTGAGACGTCTAAAGACTTCTGTTATTAAACAGTTGATGGTGATGCATTGCGGTTCCGATGTCACATCCACTGTAAACAAGGAAATCTTCAAGTGGCTTGATTCCAGAAAGGCTCAGAGACATTGTATGCATAGTACACCACACATTATAGCACATGGATATGAGATACACTGTTGGATCAATACATGATTTAGCCGAATGAAGAATGATGTGAGACTCAGTGCGGGAAAATATAACAAGAGACGAAAACGGCCCCTGCTCATGAAAAATGCTTATTATCAATGGGGGAGGTGTTTTGTCTTGGTGTAATGAGATACTGTCATGCTGTGGTACAGCGCAGAGCAAGCAGAGCCACCCCTATGCAGCCTGTACCATTCTATAATGTCCTTGCCCTTGATCAGTTCCCGCTGCCTTCAATTGCTCTGAAACCCATTATAAATTAATCACCTCATCTTACAATTTGCATAAAACACACACAGCACCATTTCCCTTCACCTCTAGCTATGAACAGGATCAGGAGGAACTGCATTAAATGGGACATAAAGAAAGGGGAAGTCAGTGTGTAGCAAAAGGTGGTACTTTGGTGACAATGGTAGTGAAGCAATTCTTGTAAGTGGTAAAATGAATGCATGCCCTGCAGCTGTACATGGAGAGCAGCTCAGTATTGTTGGAAACAAAATGAGAGAAACGTCTCCAGTAGTCCTCCGGTTTCGTCCTGCTTGGTGTCAAGTCTTCATTTGCTGCAACAATTTTTTCATTTTTAAAGTATTTGGACGTCGTATCTCCTGCGTACATGTTGACAGGAAACAAGATGTACACCTTTTTGGTCAAATGATAATAGATTTGCCGAGACATGATGAGGTAATCAGCTACACAAAAACTGCACGGCTATTAATCAGATATTGAGGAGTCGGTCAGGACAATAAACCTAACTGAGAGGCTGAAGATTCATCACAGTTTTCTTATTTATAGAAACTCGACTTTGAGAAAAAGGTAATTCATCTGATCTGTCTGGGTGTATTTTCCCTATGAATCAACAGAAACAAAGAGGTAATTCCTGATTTAGGTTAGAAAAAGAACATAAATCATTCAGTTAAATTGCCAAATCTTTGCAAACACTTTTGTTTGAGATATATAAAAAAGTGCTTAAATGCAATGTTTACATGAGCAATTTTCTCCAAATTTTAAGCAGAGCACGATAAAAAAAAGTAATATGTTCCATTCACATGTGAAGACATGGAATGTGATGAATGAATATCAACACAGTGCAAAGTTGAAATTTGGTCTGGCTTACAGCTCTTCAATCCATTATAAAACTTTGAAAAATATTTGAGGATTAAAAAGAGATAAGTTTGTGTAGTTCTGTTATGAAATGATCCATCTGTGAAATCATGCTTGTAAATCTGCCTGCACAGCGATCTAGTTTGGCAGTTAAGAGTCTATACTAGCAACACAACCGTAGTTATTCTCCCAGTGCTTTCCTAAATGTCACAGTTTGCATTTGTCAGATTGCAATGTATCACTTGGAGGGGGGGGCGATGAGAAACACTCCAAGATTAACCTTGAATGGCAGCCAATCGGCATGGGACCAATGGCCTCCCATTCCTCTGCCTGACTGCACTGCACTGGTGCTGCACTCTACAGTATATTTAAACACATGCCGACACCCAAGAGGAGGAAAAATAGCACCTGACCCCTTGAAACTGATATCCTCGCAAGCAAGTGAGAGGGGAAATTGTTTAATGAAGATGGATCACAGTGATGGCTTTACATTTCATTTCTTAACAGCGTGCATACGGCTTTATTACAGGCAGTCCTCACCTTTGTCCTCTCTCTTTCTCAGACGAGGCACTCAGGAGGCTCTGTGTACTGACTTTAGTGGGATTATTTTGGATGTGTGTATATATGTGTGTTTGTGTGTGTGTGTGTGTGTGTGTGTGTGTGTGTGTGATTGTGTGTCGTCTCTCGCCTCCAAATCTAAAAATCTACCTGCATTGTAGAACCTGCTTAGCTGGCTAGTCAATAGGGAAATGTCGACAATTCAGCGCTGCTCCATCAGGACATATTCTTTCTCGTCTGGCTGCTCTGTGAGATCTCCTGTGAAATCGTGTCCTCCATCAGCAGTGAATGACACAGGTCCTAAATCATTATTGTAGGATAGGATCCCCACAGATTGTGTGGAAAGAAAGGCATTCAACACCTTGTTTCGACCATAGTCTGCTGGCTTCCTTCCCTACATACTGGAATAAAAACAACTCAATACAGAAGATTCATTACAAAAGACCAGACAGAGTCCAACCAGTGAGACAGAATGTGTTTACTAATACAGATTAGATGTACACAGTATTTTCTGTTCAGATCACAAGGTCAATGGCTGAAAAAACAAATAAAATCTTTCAGACCAACCAATTAGAGGAAAATCATATTTGTTCTCACCTCACAAACGCACTCACTAGATATGGAGAACTATAGACAGCAAAATAAGAAGCAGTTTTAATTTTACATTTACTCTTTACATCTCCAGTAGATTGAAAAAAAAAAAAAAAGCCAGCATGCTGAAAAGCTCATTAATTCACCTAAAAATTTCAAAATGCATGTCAGACCATTGTCTTAATATGGGAGCTAACAGTTGCTAATATGAGCAAATGTTTACAATTATAGCTCGATAACTTGTTCAGTTATTCAGCAGCCTTCACACAGTCAAAGATATGAAGAAATATAAAAATATATTATCACTTCCTTAAAAACATCAAGAGCACAATGTTATTAGAGGAAACTGAAATAAAATTTGATGTCTATGTTCTAAATTTCACTACTTTTTTTCAGTGCTAGTGTAACCATATTGAACATAAAGGTTTTGATTCCAAAGTTTAATTTTAATCCAAATAAAAATGCTTCATTTTTTAAAGAGCTCTATGGGGGCATTTACTTTTTTTTTTTTTTTTTTTTTTTTTTACTTTTTAAACAACTTTATGCTTATATACACTATCTAGTTTTCCTGAAATGTGTTTTTGGTATTCTGGGAATTTTAAGCATTTTATGGCGTGGGAGTCCAATAAAGTTTTATTCATTGAGATCATTTCATTGTAAGATTAATTTCACAACTGTCATTTTCTAACGCCATGCATTAACACAGAAACGTTTCTTCCGATACCATAAACTATATGTTCCATATACTATAAAACTAGATTTTCCATATACTATAAAACACAAATTCAAAACTATGTCAAACACATTTACCCAGGGTCCTATTTTGGAACATTATTACTGTAGTGTAGTCCGTACAGTCATTTTCAACACTTTCTTCCACATTCAGTGTTTGACCTACATACATTAGATGCTAAAGCACTGCCTGTGCACATTACATCACCTTCTGATATAGCATCAGGCTATCACTAGCCCTCTGAGGACCCTTTTACCGAGTTAAGATGCAAGAGAGACGGATTTCTGTAATCCATTTCTTTCTAGCTCAAGGGACTCTGAATATACTGTTCATCAAGAGAAATCACATTTCACCTCCGGAGGTGTTGTGTTGTGTGAGCGACTACACAGGCATGGCAAGAAGAAAAAATAACCAGTTATAAATAACAGCAGCTTTGTGGAGTCTTCTATGTGTTTGGGACCACACAAAGCTTCATCCAAACTCATAAAGGTTTTAATGTAGGTGTCACACATTGAAACTACACATTTTAACAATTTCAGCATTTTAAAATATCTTTTCTATTTCTTTATAACCTCACAGCCTGCCTGCCATCAGTATGGCTGACAGTAAAAACCTTTGATCAATATGGAACAATGCGGTGGATGTCTGAAATGAAGCAAGACTCTGACCAAAGGCCAAAGGTTCAAACAGACAGCGTGGCCCTCAGGCAGAAAACGTGGACCATCCTCACCTTGGATGACGAATCCGAAGTGCATCAGTGGTTCAGGTCTCCCTGAAACTGAGCAGCCCACTAGTTGTATTGAATATTTTTACATCACAGAGAGATATTAATCCATTTACAGCACCAAACGTTCAGAGGATTTGCGGCTGTGCTTTAACAAATTCAATTTAGTGCTGCAGGTAATTCAATTGTGTGCAGCGTATCGAGATATAGATGGACAGGGTGGTGCGGTAGTTCCTCATACAGTAGACAGTGAATTCTAAATGAAAGTTATTGGAAGTTTCAGTCATCAAAACACATGATTTTGATCTAGCCATGAAATAAAGGGAGCATTCCTCTGTCCATAACAAAGATATATGAGTCTTGCAGTACGCAGTTGTAGTTTTAATTAGATAGGTGCCATCAGACGAGAATTGTATGTCACTAGGAAATGTACCACAACAGCCTCGCCCCTAATATTATGTATTTATGTATTTCAATATAAATGGGGGCATATAATACTTAGGAATAATTAATGCCACACTAAATTGAGTTTGAAAAGCCTGTGGTTTACGGTGTCATTGGTGCACACTGTCAGCCAATTGTACAGGCTGAGGGATTGGGAGGGTCAGTGTGTAATGTCCATGCGATGAGTACTGCTGCTTTACGACTTCCATTTGCTCTGCTGTGGGCAGTCTTCCCACCGGTCCTCACTAATGATGCCTCTCTAATGCTGCATGGAAGAGCAGAGGAGGGCAATGTAAGTGGAGATAGGGGAGCCACTTGGGTAAAAATTAAAACACGATAATTGATAATATTTCGGTGTAGCTTAACTTCATTGCTCTGTAACATTTTCAAGAGGAATATCAATTAAT
Source organism: Antennarius maculatus (assembly GCA_013358685.1). NCBI lineage: Eukaryota > Metazoa > Chordata > Actinopteri > Lophiiformes > Antennariidae > Antennarius > Antennarius maculatus. Next base: position 7,452,964 of record CM023618.1, on the reverse strand, counting down.
AATGAATAAATATACACATATTTCATAACGGGAGTATATGAGTAGCCGACATTCCACACAGAGGGGACGTAACGTACAGGACAAAAGAAAGGCTCAGCAAAAGGAACACTCAAAGCATCAGCAGCGTAGGCTCAAGATGTAACAAGGAAACAGCATTTGTTTCTATAATATTAAAAGGTGTCTTTATGAAAAAGTTTTAATGAAAAATTTGCAAACAAAATAGAAAGATGTTTGTTTAAATGTTTAAATTTGTAGCAATGGCATTTTTATAGAGTACAAAGAGTTTTCTTGGGTGATACATTTTCTCAGAAGCCAAATATATGTATTTGTACTACATATGTATGTATAATATATATGTAATATATGTAATATCTGTTATATATATAATATCTGTTATATATATAATATCTGTTATATATATATATATATATATATATATATATATATATATATATATATATATATATATACACAGTGTATATATATATATATATATATATATATATACACAGTACATATATATATAAAATCTATCAATCTATCATCAATCTTTAAATTAAAATATTTTAAAATAAAATATTTTAAGAAATAGCAGCAAATAATCACATGAAATGCTTTTGCCATACAAACAGAATTGAGTTCAAATTTGTCAGCAGTTAACTGATTCATTAATTAATCACTTTGACTGTAATTGGATGGGATGTGTTATGTATTACATAATACATATGCATAAAAAATATCTAGATTCTTTGTATAAACAGTATAAAGTAAATGCTCTGGGCTCCACCGCGTTACTGGTCCATGGTGAAGGTAATGGGTTAATAGTGGTCCAGGCTCAACTATAGATGAACTGGAGAAGTCATTAGAGTCAACCCCACAGTGTCATGGTGCTTTTAGCTCTAGTAGTGTGCTTCGGAAGTAAAATAATTGCAGGAAGCGAGCGACCCGGCTAAATCATGCCAGTCTGGGGGAGAGAGGGCAGCAGACAGAAGCTGGACTGATGGCTTGAGGTGCATTTCCTCTGCTGTGCCCCATCCCATCCAGCTGTCCCTTATATCAAAAATGTGATGTTTATGTTTGAAATCAATTGATACTACGTATGATGGATGAGCTTTTGACAGACGTGCCCTCTCCTTGGAGTCGAGTCAAAGGTGGCTCAATTTAATGTATAGCTTGTCAGCTCTGAAGCAAAATGTGCAACTATACTGAAACTTACAATTTACAGCTGGTGGAGGTTTGGTCTTCTGATGCATTATGATATCTGCAGTAGCACAAACATGAAAAGTGGTCGGATGTGTGGTATTATTTCAAATCCAGCACAGATTGGACGCCATCAATTTCATGTCTTTAATGTTAATAATGTTAATAAAATTTACGTATTCTAAAAATGTTCAGGTAAATATTTCTGTAACGACTGCTGACTCGTAGCACAGTCTGTTTTAAAAAAGCTGTCAAAACACAAAGTTTCACAAACACTCCTATTTAGACAGCTCAGATGAAGGTAATAGGTGGATTATTAGGCACTGGAGTGCTTTTTAATGGACCTGCAAGCGCTTCTGCATTCAGATAGTCTGGGAACAAGAAGACAGATAGGTGGTCTAGATTAGATAAAGCTGTGTGTGTGTGTGTGTGTGTGTGTGTGTGTGTGTGTGTGTGTGTGTGTGTGTGTGTGCGTGTGTGTGTGTGTGTGTGTTTGTGTCTTTCCAGTCTTATACAAATAGGGAGAGCCCAGCAATAGCCATCGTTTGAACGTGCACTTTCATCCTGGTGCTTTTTCTTGCCTCCAGCGATGGGAGTGGATGACCTTTTACTGTCAGCTTCCAACATGACAAATTACAGAGGCTGGATGACCGTGTTTTTTAGGAATGCAAGAGTTCACTGCCTGGTCAGGCCGCTAGCAGGGCAGCAGACCCCTACAATGGAGACAGATGTATTAATTGATAGATAATAGTCATAGATACATTGACTGGGGCCTTATTTTTTTGAGGCCAGAAATTTGATATCCTAAGAAGCCTTTAAAGCATTTCACTGTTCCCTTCCCACAGGCGCTGCCTAAGCAGTACGGACCTTGACAGAAACTAGATCATATACCCAACATGCGCGCTTAGGGCTCTTGGGATGAACCTCCACTGTGGTTCTGCCTTCATATAAAAGCAAAATTAGGTGCAACCATTTGTTCTGTACCATTTGCATGCTTGTTTTCCTTTGTGAGCTTGCGGTTCGAGCTAAGAGGGTGCATGTGATGCATCTTGGCTGGTGATTCAGAGGGAGCTCACATGGTCTGCTCAGTTGTGTTGTGTCAATGCCCTGTTTAATTGGAGATCAGCTGGGCCAAATGCAGCAAGAGCTTTGCTTTATGACCTCACCAGGCTGATCTGTGCCATCCATTCAGCCCACTCTCATGCAACCACATCAGTCACTGGCCTGTCAGCTTTTAATATTTACTATACTGATTACACATGTGCTGCAGTCACTTGGCAAGGGCTGCCCTTTTAAGACATACACCCGATGCTTACCTAATTTTCAATGTGTCATGCCAATCGCTGCAATAAGGTCATGCATCTTGCACTGACCAGACTGACAGCTGTAAGATCACATTCATTCATAAGGAGCAGCGAGGGCGTCTGTCCCTCTCGTCGCTTGTGCAGCCATGTGGAAATCATTACATATTTACTTGTGCTTGCTCACTCTGTCCCACACAGATTGTATCATTACGTATTCCTCATTTGTTCAACAACACTGCTGTATTATGCAAATGCTTATTGTAATGGATTTAGTCCCATAGACCAAATATTACTGCTGTAGTTATCACATATAGCGGTGTAGCCAACAGTTAGTGAGCTGGGGAAATGAAACAGAAATTGCCCATCCACAGTTATGGAACGGAGCATTCTGCATTTTGGTGAAAATGATTATTTTATCCCCCGGGTTTTGAAACACTCATAAACAATCACACAGCTTTTCAAGCAAGCAGAAATTCATGTTGTTTATGATATAAACTCCGGTCGTGTTGGACTTACAGTTATACCATAAAAATTAATAACACCGAGTAATACAGCGACTGTGTGCTGCGTTAACCACAAATGCGCATTTTATTATAATAATGTTGTTGTCGTAAACAGCAATGGGTAAAAGCCTATTCTTTTGTTAAAGTTGTAAAAAATTTTAATGTAAATAAAACATTGCAAAGACCATAATTCTGGTAACACACATCTGTTTGCTATTTCCATCATCAGCCTGGAAAGAAAGACATGGACCTCTGTGCTCGGAGTATGGAGAAACAAATGTTTGGCTAATAAAATCCTTCATGCAGGCTGAGGGGCTCAGCCACACTATAGCCATATCACTGAAGGCTATCTAGATTCATGGCTAGTTCTTCAATTAAATAAACAGCTAATAAAACATCAGGCTGAGAGTCCCCTGACAGCACTTTTACATCATTATACTTTCAACAGGCTTTCATTGAAAACTTGAATATATATTTGACTGTTCCCTTTTAGTTGTAGTCGACCACATGGGTCCACACAAGGTTTTATGGCCATCTACTTAATATCACATATCTCAGTGCTCAAAGTGAAGTGCTGTGAGCTCAGTGAGTGTGAGCATCTTGCAGGGAGATCTGGGGCCGATTTGCGCTCACCATTGCTTACATAAACTCCACTTCCACCTAATCACTCTGCCTTGACATCAGTAGCCAGAGAGCATATGGAGCTTATACATTTTCCATCCACAGAGGAATTCAGTGAGACTCAAAGCGTCGCGCAGGGAGCTACATTTTTGCAATTAAAATTAATATTACTCATAATAATATGATTACTCAATGATAGAAGATTATGAGCCCTTTAAAAAGAAAGAAACATTAAAATGTAATGATGCAAATGACGCCCAAATGAAGTGCACCACTGTTTATTTTTGTTTTCATGCTGAATCACTTCTTCTTCCATTCAAAGAAATATAGAACAGAACAATTTTATCTGAGAAATTAATCTTGATTTGATACCTGTGTGATAATATGACAAAAAAGGTGTCAGATTATCAAATGACTAGCAGAAATGTTTTATTACTTTTACATGTGATCTTACCACGGCTCAAATCTGAACAAGCTCTACATGTTCTCCTTCAAACACCATTCACTTTCTGTGAGGTTAATCCTCTTGACCTTTGCTGTGGCTACAGTATTTAACTTGACATGTATACAAAGGATCTTCAAGTGGATTACAGAGGCTCTTAATAGGGGATTAGCTAAATCCTCATAATGTTTGTCTCATATTCTATTACACACAGGGATTAGACGATCAGGGTGGCTGAAGACAGCCGGGTTAAGAGGTGTTGATGTTTGAGTTGTGTTGCTCTCCTCGTTCTAATTGAATTTAAATGGCTCGTAAAAAACTCACAATAGAGTGTAAAATTAAAAGTCTTTTGAGCTACGTTCCACTGACATCAGTGAACTCTGGGGAGATGTGAGCAACATCACGTCAGCAAGTTTGGATTTTCTGGTTAAAGTTTGTGATTTCAAGATGATGTCAGGAATATACACTTAGTGTGTGGTCCAGTGTGTGTGTTTGTTTGTCCTCACACACAGAGATGATGCCAGACTCCCCCTATAGGTCTCCACCAGTAACTCAATACTTAAGTGAGGGGTGTGAAATACCTCAGCGATGAAACATGTCAGTGTAGATAGTTCATGTAAGACGGATTTCCCTCTATTGATAATATTCAGTTATTTTATTTTACTCTCTTCTTGATAATTTTGGCATATTAAAAATATTATATGTTGTTTTGGTGTCTATTTCTGTGTATAATTTTGCTTCTCTCTCGTGCTTTACAATGGTTAATCACTAAATCCTGTAGCTATAATGTTCTTTGTTTGTGTTGAATTAAATCACTTTAAGACATTTCTAATGTTGTTCATACCAAAGAAGATGAATATGAGTCAGGTATTCAGTATATTAATATATTTCTAATGTAGGGACAAAAGTGTGTTGGACTTATTAAACCACAAAATGAATGTATATCATGCTGTGAGACTGAAAACAGACGTGATACAAAAAGTGTTTACTATCAATAAATCAACAATATTTTGAACTATTGTTTTTTGTCAGATAGCTGCGAATGAACGAGACATTGATCGTATGAGTCAACAGACTGAGAGTTTAAAGGTCTTTAGACTGTTTTCATTCAACTCAGTCCATGTCTAGATGACAACACTGTCTATCTTCAGTCAGTTGTCACAGCTGTCATCACACCGCAACACCCTCCCATCATTACTTCCACTTGCCCTCCACGAGGTGCAGAGAGGATTTACCTTACACTCTTTACTGCTTGTTGGTGTGTTTGCTAACATGACAAAGGTGTGACCAAAGGCCGGCGCAATTCGCTCCTCAGATCATGTTCTTCATTGTTTCCTCCTCAAGAAACACAAATAATTCAATACGCTTGCAGCTTGTCAGCAGATATTCATGGAATTTCATCGTGGGTTTCGCAGTGAGTCTGAGCAGAAGAAGAGGCTGACAGCGCTATAAAGATAAATGGAAGAATGTTGATGTTTGAGAAAGCCACAGGCAATGGAAGAGGATGAAAGAGAGAGTTCAACACTTAGACCACTCCTTCACAATGGGGAGACATACTGGTATTCATCAGCTCCAACACTTCAAATTAGACTGGTGGATAAATAAGACTGTTCTGATCCCACAACCCAACACCCTATTAGATGCCATAATGGAATGTTTCATGTCTGGTACTATTTTTGATCACTTGCTTGGAGTTTCAATGTTTCCTGCAGCAGCATCAAAGGATAAAAAAGCAAAGAGAAGACTGTGATTGTTGCTCGTTTGAGAAATGAGATGTTGAAACTGCTTCTATTTTCCCTGCCGTCTCTTCTTTTGTCTTTTATCTGCCTCTTTCTGCCCTCTCTCGCTCTCCTCCTCCCTACATCTGCTCCTCTCTGAGGTGTGGCCAAAGTAAACACCATGTTTAGCACTCTCAATCACAGGATCTTTCAAAGGAAGCTGGGGGGCAATGCCCTGGCACAGCGCTGCTGGCCTGGCTTGGGGGGGGGGGTTGGAGGGGGGGCGAGAGAGGAAGTAGGCCAGTGCCTCCTAAACATTCTATCATTCCAGTGCCAACGGGGAATTCACATCTATCAGAGTATGCGCTCGCACACTCAAGTGCTACTACTTGACATAAATATTTGCATGACATGAGCTGACATGGGAGATCCTATCATAAGTCATTCAAACTCATCATAGCCCATTACAAGCAGCACTCACAGTGACCACCGAGACAGACAGTGGCTAACTGGAGAATAATGGCTGACTCCTGCCCAGGCAGCAGCTACAGTTACAGAGATATGAGATCATTCTGTCATCACGTTTTTAAACAAAATGTCATCCCTGCTATTAGATTGTCATTTTTAGCTGCTCTGTCACAGCCCTGCAAAAAAACTCCACTGAGTGATAGTTCTCTCTCGGAGTGTCTCCAGGCGGTTATGTGCCTGTGCTTTTTCCAATGTACCTCAACCTTTGCCTGACTGCAGCAAACATTACTCTCAATTGTGCTTTGTGTGGCAGCACGAGGAAGAGCCTCTCTGTTATTTTTGGTGTATGAATGTGTCCATGAGATGTTGTGTGTGTTTGGGACAGCCCTATTCATTTTACTGTTCTCCATCATCACCTGCTGTATTTGAGAGGAAACCACACAGGGGCGCAGTTTGTGTTCATGTGAGAGTTTCCTTAATTTTGTACAAAAAAAAAAAAATCCCCACAGGCAATATCACCGCTTTCTTGTTCAGCTGGCTCTTCGGATTCAAAGTGTGTTACAGATAGCTTTGGCTGGGAACCAGCACTCTTTGCCAAGTAGGTTACCCCGCTGTGCTCTTAAACATAAATCGGCTGTTAAATAGTAACTTCTCAACATGCAGACAAGTTGGTTTAAGTAGCCTGAATAAAAAAAAACCCACTTATTGGATCTGGATTGGTGTTAAGTTAACCACAAAGGGATTAAATGGATGGACATAGCAGGTTGGAAAAGTTTCTAACATGAATGTAAATCTGAAATATGTCTTGATCTCAGTGTGAGTCTCAAATTGATGTCACTTGCGGAGAGGGATCATTTTACCGTCTACCTTCCTCACATGTAAAGTCCTTAAATCTGCAAATTTACAGGACTATCAAGCCTCATCAAAAATTATACATCAGTGTGCTCTGATCATATGAATGTGATCACCATGAGGGTTGCATCCATTTGTGCTGCGACGCTGTAGAGAATGATCACTGTCATCCCCAAACAATGGAGCTTATTTATGAAGTATGACAATACTGAGACATTCATGATTATTGATTGGTATTGTTAGCAGCTTTAAAAGAGCCATATGTCTTCATCTTCATCGATGACAAACGTATAACAAATAAGTTTACCACACTGTGTGAGCCTGAAACCCAAAGGGGACATTTTAGGGTTCTGATACACATCGCAGGGCTACTTCATTACATCTTGTGTCATTACAGTGAGATTCTCGCATGAATTAGCAAAATAGATGAATGCAAACCTTTTCCTTGACAGGCACATTCATAAAAAAACAGGAGGGAAAAGTTTGTTATTGAAATACAAATGAGTGTCTTATTAGACAGGTGTGCAATTATTCCGCCGTGATAAAAACAATATCATAATACACTTATAACTTTAACACTGACGCTCGGTGAGAGAAACGCAGCATGTGGATTTGGGGGCCCATGCATCATAGTCAAGTGTGAGTCCTCTTGGAAATGTGTTTATGAAAATAATCTATTCTCTATTTGTTTTGGATTGTCACAGACAGGAGGATGTTGCTTCCTCTCAAGGTTAGTGAAGTTGCTCAGATGAATGGTTGTTTGAGACTGTGCTCATATGTCAATGTTTACCCCATTAGTGACAGCTCCGAGGCAGTAGGACCCTTAATATTGTCTACGGAGCCCCGACTGTCCCCGTGTGCCGGTTCAAAAGTTCAGCCACTTCCTCAAGGGTCTCATCACATTCTCGCCACATCTTGATTTTCAAAGCTACACCAAGAGACTCGACCTGTCAAGAGAGATACCACAAAAAAAACATGATGGAACACAGGTTTGGAGCCGGGGCCTGTCCGGCCGGCAGGACTGCCTCCTGGCTCTCTGGTTAGGCAGCCTGAACCATGAAGCTCATATTAAATGCCAAATAGTAGTCCACAATACAGCTGCCTGTATCCAGCTAAAGGAGAAATTGATTGTTCTGGAAACTGATGAAGCTCAGGCACAATTAGATTGCAAGGCAGCACTGTGAGGTGAGAGAGCACCCTGCCTGCCTCTTGTTGATTGATGGTAAAATAATAACCGCTGCGTATTAACTATAGAGTTCACCACCAGGTTAAGGTGGGCCAAAAATTGCTGCTCTTATTAGATTCTGATATGACTCGCGATGTTTAAAGATAATTTTTTTCCTATTGTATCTGTGGACGGTCATTTTTGCACACAGCATCCCAAAAACATGTATGGGAAGTTTTGAGTCAGTGGAGTGCCGGGTCAGGAGGCACACCAGGATGTTAACGAATGTTATTCTGACATTCCAGCCCACAAAAACACATGTCAAGCTTATTCAAATACACACTCACACTGAAGGTCAGGCAGGTTTTTCATATGTCCTGCACTGCATGAAGATAGTTCTCCTAAAAACCTGTGGGAGCATTAGTTCAACTTATTATTGAATTTTAAGATGGATTATCCCCCAATTTGTGCACACGCTACAAAACCAAACCAGTGAGCACACAACCATATTATTATACATTACCAAAGAAATATTGTAGGTTTACTTGGAAATCTTTCCAATGTTTAGAAAAGATTAGGGAGGCAATCAAACAGCAAATATATCTTTCTTGAGGAGTGTTTTCTCGATGTGTGTTTACAAAACGATTGCGTTTCATGCTCAAAGTGCATAATCCTGCTGGTCATTTGTTAGCCGGTGTGTCTCCCATGTGGAGGCGAGGCCACTGGCGTAGTGTAGGGGTGTACAGGAGGTGAAGTCTTATAGTAGCATATCAGAGCTCAGGGATTCACACTCATTTATCTCAATTTCTTGCACACGGTGCCTAGTAATAAAGGCTCAAGTGAAAATGGTGTTTATCATTGGAATGACAACATCTCCCAGATGCTGCAAAAGAAATCTAGGGAATAGATAATGCATTACAATAACAAGTCCTTAGTCTGCGGAGAATTCAATTAGGAGAGCCTTACATCATGATAATCTAGCGGAGGTGGACTGGTTCATTTAGACCAGCGGATAACAGAGCACAGGGAGGTCTGGTTCGTGGGATCAGGGTTAGTTGCAGTTAGACCTGTAGTGCATACATCAGCAGCCCTCCAGCGTGGGGAGCTTTTCCCCCTAGTGGATTAGAGGAGAACTGCATGTCTGATCTGCTTTTAATACACAATATGAGGAATGTGTTTGACTGCAATAGAGTGAAAACACCCACAGATGACCAAAAGCATCTTAGGAGGTTTCAATTTCTTTTTGAGAAATAACAGGTGATCCCATTTTTGGCCAAAACTATATGAAATATGGGAGTTTTCCTACCGATGTGTGTAAATGTCAGGAGCAGCTGTGGTGGTGGTGGTGTTGCCGGGCATGTCTGTTCTGGTGTGGTGGTTTCCTGCTGTTCAGTATTTTGCATGTCCTCCAGGGGACAGGGGATGGTGGTGGTGGTGGTGGGGGGGAGGCATATTACTGGTCCAGGCAAAGCTGAGCCAGTCAGTCCGATGCTTCCGCAACAGACACATTTTCTTTGACGTCCTTCTGTCTCCTTGTCGTCAGCCCACTCATCAGCACGGCAGCAGACATGGTGACGAGCCGGATGTTGCTTCTCTCTATTAGCAAGCAGCTTCAGATGCTTCGCATTTAGGAGCTGGCGACTGCAGAACAGGTGCACATGTTGCCACAAGGGCAAAATGGACATTTTCAGACTCCTTCCTCAGCAGAGCTCTGTGCTGACATAACATTTACCACCCACCAGCACTTACTATGTTTGGATCTTTAACATTTACATGACCATGCTGTGATTTATTGGTGCTGTGATATGTGGATCCTTCGCACAGGGATGCTAAGGTGTAAGGTCTAACATGTGAAAAAATGGTGAACACCTATGCTGTAAGATTTCTGATTTCTGCATGTGAGCAGAAAATCCAGCGTAATTCTGCAGCTCTGCAGGCCTTAGGGAGAAAGCAGTTTTGTTGTTTTTTGCAGTACCAATTGTCTGAATACTAATGTAGCCGCAAGAGGGCACAAGCCAGTGTCTTATTGTGCCGGTCCCAAGCCCGGATAAATACAGAGGGTTGCGTCAGGAAGGGCATCCGGCGTAAAACTTTTGCCAAATCAAAGATGCGAATCAAACATATGACTTCCATACCGGATCGGTCGAGGCCCGGGTTAACAACGACCGCCATCGGCGCTGTTGACCTACAGGGCGCCGGTGGAAATTGGATTACTGTTGGTCGAAGAAGGAGAGGAGGAAAGTGCGTTCGCACGAAGAAACAGAAGAGGAGCGCCAAGAGTATAGGACTAAGAGTAGGGACGTTGAATGTTGGAACTATGACAGGAAAAGGTAGAGAGTTGGTCGACATGATGCAGAGGAGGAAGGTAGACATACTGTGTGTCCAGGAGACCAGGTGGAAAGGTAGCAAGGCTAGAAGTTTAGGAGCAGGGTTCAAGTTGTTCTATCATGGTGTAGATAGAAAGAGAAATGGAGTAGGAGTTATCTTGAAGGAGGAGTTTGTTAGGAATGTCCTGGAGGTAAAAAGAGTGTCGGATAGAGTGATGAGTCTGAAGCTAGAAATAGAAGGTGTGATGTTCAATGTTGTTAGTGGGTATGCCCCACAGGTAGGATGTGAGCTGGAGGAGAAGGAGAAATTCTGGTTGGACTTTGATGAAGTGATGCAGAGCATACCTAGAAGTGAGAGAGTTGTCATCGGTGCAGACTTCAATGGACATGTTGGTGCAGGTAACAGAGGTGATGAGGAGGTGATGGGCAGGTTTGGTATCCAGGAGAGGAACGCAGAAGGACAGATGGTAGTTGACTTTGCAAAAAGGATGGAAATGGCTGTAGTGAATACTTTCTTCCAGAAGAGGCAGGAACATAGGGTGACCTATAAGAGTGGTGGTAGGAGCACACAGGTAGACTACATCTTGTGTAGACGATGTAACCTGAAGGAGATCAGTGACTGCAAAGTAGTGGTAGGCGAGAGTGTAGCCAAACAGCATAGAATGGTGGTGTGTAGGATGACTCTGGTGGTGAGGAAGATGAAGAGGACAAAGACAGAGCAGAAGACGAAATGGTGGAAGCTAAAAAAGGAAGAGTGTTGCATGACCTTTAGGAAGGAGTTAAGACAGGCTCTGGGTGGTCAGGAGGTGCTTCCAGATGACTGGACAACTACAGCTAATGTGATCAGGGAGGCAGGTAGGAGAGTATTTGGTGTGTCATCTGGAAGGAAAGTAGATAAGGAGACTTGGTGGTGGAATGAGGAGGTACAGGAGTGTATACAAAGAAAGAGGTTAGCTAAGAAGAAGTGGGACACTGAGAGGACTGAGGAGAGTAGACAGGAGTACAGGGAGATACAGCGTAAGGTGAAGGTAGAGGTAGCAAAGGCCAAACAAGAAGCTTATGATGACTTGTATGCTAGATTGGACAGTAAGGAGGGAGAGACTGATCTATACAGGCTGGCAAGACAGAGAGATAGAGATGGGAAGGACGTGCAGCAGATTAGGGTGATTAAGGATAGGGATGGAAGTCTATTGACAGGTGCCAGCAGTGTGATGGGAAGATGGAAAGAGTACTTTGAGGAGTTGATGAACGTGGAAAATGAGAGAGAACAAAGACTAGAAGAGGTGACTGTTGTGGACCAGGATGTAGCAAAGATTAGCCAGGATGAAGTGAGGAGAGCACTGAAGAGGATGAAGAGTGGAAAGGCAGTGGGTCCTGATGATATACCTGTAGAGGTTTGGAAGTGTCTAGGAGAGGTGGCAGTAGAGTTTCTGACTGGGTTGTTCAACAGGATCTTAGATAGTGAGAAGATGCCTGAGGAGTGGAGGAGAAGTGTGCTGGTGCCCATTTTTAAGAACAAGGGAGATGTGCAGAGTTGTGGCAACTACAGAGGAATAAAGCTGATGAGCCATACAATGAAGTTATGGGAAAGAGTAGTGGAAGCTAGACTAAGGGCAGAAGTGAGCATTTGTGAGCAGCAGTATGGTTTCATGCCAAAAAAGAGTACTACAGATGCAGTATTTGCTTTGAGGATGTTGATAGAGAAGTACAGAGAAGGCCAGAGGGAGCTGCATTGTGTTTTTGTAGATCTGGAGAAAGCTTATGACAGGGTGCCCAGAGAGGAACTGTGGTATTGTATGAGGAAGTCTGGAGTGGCAGAGAAGTATGTTAGAGCGGTGCAGGACATGTATGAGGACTGTAAGACAGTGGTGAGGTGTGCTGTAGGTGTGACAGAGGAGTTCAAGGTGGAGGTGGGACTGCATCAGGGATCAGCTCTGAGCCCCTTCTTGTTCGCTATGGTGATGGACAGGCTGACAGACGAGGTTAGACAGGAATCTCCATGGACTATGATGTTTGCAGATGACATTGTGATCTGCAGTGAGAGTAGGGAAGAGGTGGAGGAGAAGCTAGAGAGGTGGAGGTTTGTCCTGGAAAGGAGAGGGATGAAGGTTAGCCGCAGTAAGACAGAGTACATGTGTGTGAATGAGAGGGACCCAAGTGGAAGAGTGAGGTTACAGGGAGAAGAGATCAAGAAGGTGGAGGATTTTAAGTACTTGGGGTCAACAGTCCAGAGCAATGGAGAGTGGGGAAAAGAGGTGAAGAAGCGTGTCCAGGCAGGATGGAATGGGTGGAGAAAAGTGTCAGGTGTGATGTGTGATAGAAGAGTTTCAGCTAAAATGAAAGGAAAGGTGTACAAAACTGTGGTGAGACCAGCGATGTTGTTTGGTCTAGAGACAGTGTCACTGAGGAAAAGACAGGAGGCAGAGCTGGAGGTAGCAGAGATGAAGATGCTGAGGTTCTCTCTGGGAGTGACCAGGAAGGATAGGATCAGGAATGAGTACATCAGAGGGACAGCACATGTTCGAGGTTTTGGAGATAAAGTCAGAGAGGCCAGACTGAGATGGTTTGGACATGTCCAGAGGAGAGATAGTGAATATATTGGTAGAAGGATGCTGAGTTTTGAACTGCCAGGCAGGAGGCCTAGAGGAAGACCAAAGAGGAGGTTTATGGATGTAGTGAAAGAGGACATGAAGGTAGTTGGTGTGAGAGAAGAGGATGCAGAAGACAGGGTTAGATGGAGGCAGTTGATTCGCTGTGGCGACCCCTGAAGGGAAAAGCCAAAAGGAAAAGAAGAATTGTCTGAATACTGCAGTATAATTACCTTTACTGGGATATTTATATTTAAAATGTGTGTACTATATGAACAGGAAACTGTATGAAGCGAATTGGACGAACTGTTTTGATGGAAAAGCACAAACCAAAGTGAGAAACCAATAGGTACTCCCAGGATAAAAGTGTGTTTTGTGTAATTGCATACTGACTTACAAGAGCAGCCCTTTGTCTTCATGCTGTGCTGCGGGCAAAGCAGTGCATTGTTTGTGCTGAACATGAATGCTGACCTTTAACCTCTATGGTGGCCTCTGCAACTCCCCCCAAAGGTTCACAGGAGGGTCAGAGAGTCCCTGTGCCTCTGTAGACAGTGTGTTGATGGACGCTCCGACCCCCATCTCATCCAAACTCCTCAGTAAGTCTGGCGGTCGTAGCCGGACACAAACACACACACAAACCAAACAAACACAACCTGGTCATTTGGTAATCATGAGACTTTGGGAAATGTTGTGGGTCAACATCTAATATTAATTAAAATAAATGATCTACCTTCTTGATATGGGTAAATTAAATATTTTCATATTAATAAGATCTGAATACATAAAGAAATTAAGCCTATTTTTCCACAGTGATCAATGAAGCCTGCCTATACTCTGTGTTATGCTGTGGCATTCAGGACCTCAGCTGCTGCAGGGGATTCATGTATTTTCCTATTCAATGTGGCTTCAGGCACGACCAAGTGGGGTTGATACTGATCACATGAGATAGCACATGCTTCGAGGCAGAACATCCACCGTGTCCCGTATACGAGATGTGCAACATGGGGATGGTTTTCATTCGGAGAACCTATTAATACTGCAGATCTTGCATTCTCACCGATTTCGGCATGTAAATGATTTTGCATGAGCCCTGAGCTTGGCAGTGTGTGCAGGGATTCCTGTGATAGGTTGTTTAGGGATCAGATTAGGCCCCGTGTCATTTCATGCTAGAGATGATAATAATGGCCGCCACTGCCGAGATGACTGTTGACATCATTACTCATGTGTTCTGCCACACGCATCAATCTTCACATGCTGTACAGGCGCTCTTTGAGGTGAATGAATTTTTCACTTTGGAGTTCAGAGCAGGGTCATGCAGAAACACAACCTCGGGAGTAGCACAGCAGGTAAACAAAAAGACTTGCACCACTCATTTTTCTTTCCTCCTTGTTTTTTTCTCCACGGTACCAGATTATTTTGTTCAATTCAGCTGCTCAGCAGGATGATATCTTACTGTACATGGTGCTGTGTCTCCGATACGGATACAGATGCATGATGCTATCAAGTTCAACGACATGCTGTGGTGCAGATGTAGCATGTTGAGATATAATATGCATAAAACTGTCGGATGGTTTAAAGCTTTGGTAAATTTCAAGATAAAAATCTTGTGAAATCCCCTTGTGAATGCATCAATTATGAGATCATAGGAATCTTTCTTCAACCATGCGGTACTATAGTAATACGATATGTAGTTTTGTACTGCTAATTCCATGCTCTGTTGACTAGTAGTCACAGAAGGACAGCTAATACCCAATGAAACATTGAGCCTCCATATAGGTGCAGATTATTTTGTAAAGTCTTTTTATGCTCCTTTGGGGTCTGTGGAATCCAGGAGGACAGTACAGATACAAAAATGATGGTGTTTTTTTCTTTGAGAGGTGGAGTGAAAGTGTAACAAAGGTGAGATTTACCCTCCTAAACTGTGTGCTGTCATCTCAACAAAGTATGTTCAGGAGGTGTGAAAGGGATCATTAGTTGTGTGGCAGTGGAAGCCGCTGTGTTGTCAGCTACCTGCTATTTACTTCCTCTCATTACTGCATGCAGGCTTGTACTGGTGGGAGTGTTAACATCATTAAAATGACTGTCATTAGTCCTGTTCCACACTGCATGGTGAAGTTAGTCCTGGGGAGAAAAATGAAGTATCTTTCACTACCAAACCTCTCTGCTGCTGCAGATCCTGCATTGCGAAGGCCTCCATCCGGTTTTCAGACTTTCAGACAGAGAAGAGACAATGGCTCTGCATTGCAAATCTAAATAGCTTTATGAATGCAAAATTTATTGCTCAAACAACAGCTGAACTCCTAGCACCAATAATTTCTGCAAATTCACAATTGCTGCAGATATGTTACTATGCAAAACACGAAACATTGCAATTTTGCCAAAATTTTTCTGTAGGCTAATGTTATGATCCTGAACTTGCCATGTGACTACTGATGCACATTGATCAACCATTATAATGCTAAATATTTCACTTCACACACCGTGGATTGTGCCTCCACTGTGGCATTCACTCCCCCCAGCATCTCACGTTTGGCACCTACAGCAGGATCAAAACAAACAATGTCCCTCACACATTGTCATTTGCCTTACGTGGCTGGATGTTATTGTAGCCAACTTCAAGGCCTCAGCAGCAGCTGCAATCACTTACGACAGTCTGGCTCGCTGCTCAGCCCCTCCATGCCCTCAACTAGTTTCCCATCATCCTTGAGGGGGTAGATCTCCTCGCACTCAGTTTCAACCCCCCCCCCCCTGCTCTGTGTCTTGCCTCGCTGAGACCTCCTCGACCTCTGCAGAGGTGACTGGAGAAGTGGAACATCCAAGAGCACAGTCCTGCGTAGCAGCAGAGAACATGTCCCCTTGACTGAAAGTGGATCCACATACTGTGTTTCCATGCACCTTTCGCACAGGGAGTTCAGAGCGTGCCGGGCTTTCAGAAGCCCAGCGCTGTCCAATGGCAGCTCCGGGATCGCTGTGCGGCTGGTCTGATTTACGGCACATCATTAAGTCGGTGCATTCCTTCTCCCTGTGGCCCAGGTGGCTGTGGGGCCCGAGGCCCCCGACTCACAGGAGCAGAGCAGGGAGCACAGCACATCCAATAGGACCAGCCACAGTCCAGTGGATCTAACTCTATACCACAATCGTGCCACACTCGCTTGACAGGAAGCACTGAAAACAATACATTTTAGCACCTTCTGTGCTGAAGAAGGTTGAATGTTATGTCATTTATAGGTGAGCAATCCTGTTTTCATTCATGAAACAACTTCACCAAAGATCAGGAACAAACACACAAGACTGTGCACTGACCTATGTAGCAGCAGGATGCGTTTCAAACAGGCAGTCATACATAATATCAGAGGAAAGGAGATTCTTTCACCACAATAACAGGCTGGTTCAATTTAAAGGTCTCACTGAGGAAAATGCTTTGTCTTGTTCCTGTAACAAACATTCATGTTATTGAAGATTTATGTGTAATATATTACAAGTTGTAATTAGTAATTTACACTCCGGTGAATGAATGATCTGCCAAACATGGTCTTTATTCATCTCCAATATCCCAGCAGTCAGGAGCCACTGAGGGTTGAGTGGGTTCGATGCATTTTTAGAGCTGCTTTGCCCTCTAGTGGTGACTCGTCGTGCCTGAGTCCACGCAGAAGCAAACCCCCCACCTCACCACATACACACACACACATCAGCAGCCAGCCAGTGAAGGAACCACAGCCTTCATTTAAACTCTTTGAACATGTAATAAGACGACTTGTCAATCTACACGGGATTTCACATCAACAGCTTTGTGATTTTTCTCAGACTGACAGTAAAAGAAATTAGGTGTTAGAGATTTCAGCACTTTATGAAAATTTACAAGCAGACTTTAATATTTACAAGGCTACTAAAAACTTTGGCAGGCCTCTCAGCTGACCTACGCATTAGTGACATACTGTGGTTTACACTGGGGAGAGAGGGAGCTTACAGAATCTGGCTGTACGGCACGTTGATTTATCAGTTTTATGGTTTGTTATAACTTGAAAATACACATGTAAGCGAGGAAAAAAAACGTCTCAGCAGACAGGACCCCTGGGTGTCTGACATCGACTAAATCAAAATCAAACATCCCCTATTTGGTGGTGTAATGTGTGTGTGTAGGTGATGTGTGAGGTGGTGTGTGTGTGATAAGAGTAAGAGACAGGGAAAAAAGTTTTAGTCAGTATCAGAGATGAATTCTTTCTGGAGGGGAACAAAGTACTTCCTGCTTGATGTTTCTCTGTGTGTATGTGTGTGTCTAGGTGTGTGTGTGTGTGTGTGTGTGTGTGCGTGTGTGTGTGTGTTTGGAGCCCCACAGAAATGGATGTTGGTGTTTGTGAAAAGCTCCTCAGCCCCATGCTGACAGAGGTAACGCGAAACAGCAGACAGTGTGCCATTTGTGTCTGACTCCGATGTCTTGACCCGGCCAACTGGACAGGCCTGACGTCCAGCTCTGGCTTATCTCTCTGGCACAGCGTTGTTCACTTCACACTCAGCTGCTTTGATCGTCCACATTTGCATGGGATCGCTGAGACAGAAACAGGTCAGCGTGCAGCATTTTGGGATCATGTGGGTATCACAAGGAAGAAAGAGTATGAGCTTTAAATATAAGTCTCCCAAAGCTAAGCACAGACACTGAGTTTCATTTAGTGGTTTTGTTTTTATCACGCTTGCTGCTATGTGCATTCTTGTATTATGCATCCTGTCTGTTGGATGCTGTGTTGTCATTATGTGTGCTTTAATTGTGACCTATAGCCAGAGACCACAGATTATAACTATCTCTAAGCCACAGTAACAATATGATAGGTGTACTATAGTGTGTGGCTCTTTACCCAAATATAATTACATCTAAAAATATGAAATTAGATCTGTGCATCAAATTATTGTCAAGATAATCATACAAACTGTAATATTACATTTAATCACTCGCATGAAAACTTTAATGATTGGTTGTTTTTATTCTTACAGTCTTCTCAAGTATTAAACATATAGATTTAAACTGAATATTCCACAGCATCAACATTAAGAATGTTTTTTTTTCCCCTTGTGAGTATGCTTCGACATTGATGTTTGATACGCACATTGTAACAGTTACACATAGGCTGCTGCTCACTAACTGGCACTTACCAAACATAAATATGTCAGCAGAGTATTTACAAGTCACAGTTATTATTCTGTGGTCGAAGCAGAGTGGTCGTACACACTGCGCCCAGCAGTGGCGGCGGCTCACTGGGAGCTCTGTGACCACACCGATATTCCTATTCTGCTTCTGCAACATCAGGGGAATGAATTTAATCTTCATGATGAACTGCCTGAAGCACAGCTTCATTCTCTCGGTTATGTAAGGAAAAAGTAGAAAAAAATAAACAAACATTGTCCTTGTGTCCACATGAGTGACCTTAAATGAGGTTAAACACAGAACACGTTACTGGATAAATGCATACCTTTGATCCAAGGCCTCGCTGAATAAAATGGATGGTTCAGTAACATAAAACAAAGTTTCCTACGGCTTAACCTGTGTCTATCTTTTATTTATTGACATATTATATCATTTAAGTTACTTCACAAGTCTGTATGTAACCATTAAAACTTCCAGCAAGACAAATACGTTGAAATACAGGTAACACCTACGCAGAAAAGCCCAATCCCGCTTGCTGACACACTAAGCTTACACCCGTCACACAAAATAAATGTTCCACCCAATAGGAAAGCAATTTTGCAATGCATCACTTTAAGTGAGTGGACCTCTGTGCCGCAACCGGTGTCAGTTAACCTTTCCTTAATTTATCTTGTCTTGTTATAAGCTCTCAGGAACAACTCTATCCTTTCAGCACCATGTTGCGAGTGAAAATGTGAGTCGGCAGCACTGGTGGCGTCTGATTTTGTTGCTTTGCTCCTCGTTGGAGTCGGTGCAGCTGTTTCCTTGAAGATGCAAAGAAATACTAGCGTTGCAATATGCATGCAGCCCCTGTGTTGCTTCCTGCTGTCAGGGCGCCATCATTAGTGTGTTTAAATGAGAGGTTAATGAAAAAAAAATTGCTGTAACTTTCACTGTTGATTTACTGTCGACACCTTCGCACAGCACACAAATATCAAGCGCTTGATTTCAGCAGAAAGCTGATAAAGAAATGTTATTATCAAAGAGGAGGAGGTACTGAACTCCCCTCTGGCATTTAAGAGGCTGCATGAAAATATTTATAGGCATTATCCAACATCATCATCCACTGACTGCCAAATGTAACAAAGAATAGCTCATTTATTTACTAAAACTATAGAGTGAGAAGTGAGAATAAGTAGAGCTGTGTAAGTTTAATGAATCCAGTGTTGAATGCAGAATTACAGAACATGATTTCATCTCATTATTAAAAAAAAGAAGAGTGCAACTTTTCCACTCATCATCACTGTTGCTCAACAACCTCACACATATTTTGGTAGGATTGTCACCACAAGAAGGAAGCTGTAAACCACTGCAGGAAGCCTCTTTTCATTGTGCATAACATCACCTTGAAAACATGGTGGTCCCCTGTAGACCCCAAGCAGAGCCTCAGAACAACGCCTACCGCATCATTCTGTAGGCTCTGAAATTGATATGTAATTATACAACTAACCACTAACTTCACTTGCAAAAAAACCCCAAAATCTTTCCAGTTTTGGATGCTTTCAAGTAACATGCTTCAGATTGGCAAGTTTAATTTTTAGGACTTGTTTATGTTGTGTTTATTCCCTCTCATTCCCTGGACACTTTGGTAACTCCAGCCCTTCATTAAGCCTTATTATGCACACCACTCACTCCACATCTGGCTTGGGGCTCCCAGAATGGCTCATTTGCCTTGCTTTTTATTGCAGTCATATAGTTGGAGTTGTAAATGACTATGTGGTTGTGTATTGTCTACTGCTGTGGGGAGCACACAGAGTGATGTGGAGCATGCACAAGTTGGTTGCACATCACATCCGATCCTCTCAGAAAGATGTTTGGTCAGAAGTGCTAACACTGTTAAAGCTTTGTGGAAAAAATGACATTTGCATCAACAGTGTTTACACTTAATTCAGTTTAGCTCCTGGCTTGAGATTGGATGATCATTTAAGCGAGTGGTACATAGGGATTGGCAGCTCTATAACTCCTTGAGACAGGTTTGTCATCTGTGTCAATGAGCCACCAGGGAGCCGGCCCTGATATCAAACCCAGAGCTGATGGATGACCACAGTTCCAGCTGTTAAAGCACTGTCACAAACAGGTTTCTACATAGCCTGTCACTGAGTGTGTGTGTGTGTGTGTGTGTGTGTGTGTGTGTGTGTGTGTGTGTGTGTGTGTGTGTGTGTGTGTGTGTGTGTGTGTACATTGACAAGAATTTAAACTCTTCACACAATACTTCCCATTGTTTTTGTGACAGGTCTAGTTATTTGTGAGACAAATGATTTTAAAGCTAGTCATAATAACAATCTAAAATCTATTGTTTGTCTGCAATATTTCCATAAATTCTGAACGCAGTCAGAGCATGTAGACGAGAAATAAATGTGTCACCAGACTTAGTTCTTTTAAACTTCAGCCCGCGTTAGATATTTCTCTTTAGACAAATAGAAGAATATTTCTTTTTTTTAAAAATGATTTTAGGGTAGAATCATGAGCTCAAGCCTTCCTTCTAGTTTGGGAATTTAGAATTAAGACTAAATTCAGTGTATATTTTTATTAATAAAAAATGTCACTACAATTACACACACACACACACACACACACACACACACACACACACACACACACACACACACACACACACACAAACACACACAGGAATATAAGGTTCAAACTGGCACTGAAGGAAAGCGAGATTGGTGTTGAATTACATCAAACCACATGTCAACTGCTTTTCACTGCCATCTCTGCGCTGCTCATTGTTTCATTGTTTCCCTGCCTCACTTCTCTCAGCAAACACGGCTCAGACTAGCTCAAGTGTAAACTACAGTACATCGCAGGAAGGAAGGGGGACCTGGTGGTGGGGGTTGGGAGCAGGATCCCAGACTGTAAAACCTGGCAGCAGCCCTCCTACATTGTTCACCGCCACCGTTTCAGTCCCAGTTTCACTGTTTTCTCCCTGTGGTCTCTGTATCCTGTTCTTTCAGGGGTAATAAATGTTGCTGCTGCTGATCAGACGGGCAGGAATCCTGACCAAGCTGCTCCAGAGCCTTTGTTCTCTCCATGAAGACACTTGTGGGCAGAAGGAAGGTCATACTGAAAGGAAATTAATATTGGATATGAAGTTTAACACCGGTATCATATGGGTTCAGTCACCCACATAGTGGATTACATGCAGTGTTTGTTACCCTGTAAGGAAAGTATAATAAATACATATAGGCAAGATCAATCTTTCCACTGGATGTTAACACACCCAAATCTGTAGCACCACCTTGTGGCTGGTCTGAGCTGCCCTCTCCACATCCAGAAATGACTGCTGCAGTGTCATATATCATCAGTAAGTGATTCAAAACAATAAGTAATTAATAGAAGATGTTTTTACAAACACAGTAAAATTCTGTTGTCGTTTGGACAGATTGTAATATGCATTATAGTGCATTTCAGTTCACATGATATTAATTAAAATTCACTTTCTAAAACAGACAAAAGAGGGGATGACTTTTCACAATCATGGGGTAATATTTAAATAACACTTTCACAATTGATGTTGGTTAAACTATAAAGAATCTGTTCACTCAGGTATTACCTTGTTCCTGAAACATTTCGCACGACCGCAACAGGAGTGTGCAGCTTTTGTGGAATGCAGATGCTTCTCCCTCAGTCTATTCATGTGATTTAAGGCTGTCAGGGAAGCGCAGCAGCAGGGCCCAGATGAGAGTCTGGACATGACAATGAAGCTGAAGTCCTGCAGAAACGGCTCCGCCTGCTGGTCGGGCAATGGGGGACGGGGAGACAAGCAGAGGAAAGGAAGTGACCACTGAAATTCTCCGTTTAGCTCTCTGGACATGTGTTTCTATCCTGAAATGACAGGATGTTATTGCCTTAAGCAAAGTTTAGTTTGGAGAGTAACAAAAATATTTAAGAAATGAATGTAGAATCTGGAACATTTTATAATTTTTTAGCATTTTTGGGTCAGTTTACTCAAATAACTCATTTACAAGAAAAATAGTGATGCATTGACTTTCCTCACATGTGATAACTGCAAACACTGGGAAGTAAACATCTCACGACTCTGGCTTTAAATAGGAAGCTGGAGACACAGGCCCATTTTTTTTGAAAACCATTTTACACGCCGCACTAAATGCAGCCTTTTCACTGAGATCAGAAGGACTGATGAAGCCTGTCATAATCATTTCTATGCTACATTAACAGAGGCGATGCTGTAATCCGCCTTGACGCTGGCAAGTGTTGCCGAACAACCTCAAGCATGTAGAAACTCCGACCTCCATTCAAGCTGAAGTGACATGTCATTGTGTTTCTGAGTTTTAGAAGTTTTGCATCAGGATCTTTAAGTTAAACTTCAAATTTGTGCTTTTGTTCAGTATTTATATGTTGTTGGAATACCTGGTTGTGTTATACTTTCTCTATCAAATCCAGTGTTCATACAAAAATAAGAAACACTATTAAGTTTATTATTCTATATATCTATATTTATCGGTGCCTGTCTTTTGTATCCTGGAACTTTTGTTATTTGGGATGATAACACTGTGTAGATCCGATCAGAGATCTCCTGGGAAACACCCCACAGGCACTTTGGCTGTATTTTCAAAATCAATTTCTGTCTCACAGTTGGTTGCAGTGCCACTGAAGTCATCAGGGTCACGCACCTCCCTCCATAGTCGTTTGCCAGCCGCTTCCAACTGAAAAATGGAGCTTTCTTGGATAGAGGGGTATATGAACAGAGATAGCTTGACACCACCATTTGTTTGGCTCAGGTGAATACAGCCAGACAGCAACACAGTCCCCGCTCTGCAACAGGGCTTGCACTATGGCCAGATCTTACTGGACACTCATTCCTCAAAGAAAATTCTAAAGCTCTGCTCTACACACTGCAACTGTACGGGACTGTGTAACAAAAGATACTGCCGGTCTATGTTTATGGTATATATTTTGCATTAATTGTCAAAGAGTGTTTGTTGGGGGGGGAGAATTCATGAAGCTTTTCATCCACAAGAAGGGATTTTATGACTGCTACTATACATCATATCTCACATCCACTAATAAAGAGCTTGATGGATGTTTCTTCATGTGGTACTCTGGGGGAGAAATGTGGCTACAGAAGAAGTTCTTTCATCATTTTGACTTGTGAAAGAGAGGATTTATTTTTGTGAAGATTTATTTTGTAGATTGGCTCATTTGTTCCTGGGATTGTTTGGAAAATTTCAATGCTTTAATTAAGGGTGACAACATTATGTGTACAATTTCTGTTCCTTGGATCAGGAACATATGTAATTTGATTGGTGTAGTGACGTGAAGCCAGGTTATGAGGTGTTTGTAAGCTGCACAGTAGAGCTTTTTTCTTTATCCCTTACTTATGACTCAGACATAACCAGTCATGCACTTTATTATCAGCAAAATCGGCTCAAATGTAAAGTTTTAAAAACTCATTATGCAGCAGGATGGTGGACATCACTGTTATATTACCATTTTACTGGATTACTGTAAGGAAGCCTTTAATGCTGTGGTGCATTATGTATTGAGTCACACATTATGGCGTTTTCTTTGTAAAATCAGAATCTCCAAGTGTAAAGTAAAATAAAATGAAGTTGTTAAAAAAAAAAAAAAAAGTGTCATATTTTCTAAAAATATGAAAGAGTCGAGTTCTTCAGTCCCCCATAAAACTTTCTGCTACATGTCACTCCAGTAATGAAACAGTCAAGAATTTAGCATGATGGTGCTAAGAGCAGCACATTCTTTCAGTCTTTCATTTCTTTCAAGTTACTGTACTTCAGCGTTAAATTTGTGTAATTCATCTAAATATGAATCCTGTAGCATGCATCCTGTTCATCACCAGCATCTGTGAATTTCATCTTGTGTCGACTGTCACACTGCTGTAATATTCATGCATGCACACGGGTATTAACAGAAACAGCTGCCTTGAGTGTAATGAATTACAATCTGTGGCTGATTCAGTATTAGACTGGGTTACTGCTCAGCCCCGCAGGAAATGAATTGCCCTTTATTTAACATTACAAATTACAGGTGACCCACAGTGAGGAGAGCTGTGGGTTTGAAAGATGCGACAAATAGATTTAGAGGGGCAATGATTACCTCCTAGATTCCTGTTGTGCAAATGCAAGAGATTAAATGACAGAGGATATTAGGAAATAATTTGTGATTCCCACCGTGATAAACCTAATGCAGTTATGAGGCAATGAATATATCTGTTTTTGGCACAATTAAATCAAATTAAGTATTAGATTACATTACATTGATTTGTTGTATCGCAAATTGTCATGTTGACGTTGCAAGCAGAAGGTAAATGAGGATATAAGGTTAGCATTGCTGCAGGGGCGGATTTGTTGGGGGGGCGTTACAATGTGCTGGTTTGAGTACATCTGGTCTGAACGTAGACATCCTGGACCCTAAGTTCAGGATCAAATCCTCCCCCCTCAGTTGGGATCATCTATAATCAGAGTAGACACTGTACACTGAAATCCTGTTGTCACCAGAGTGGCTGAGAACATTTTTAACTTTGTTCTTTCAGAGATTATTGAGCCGAAGTTAACCACAGCAGTCACATGTTAATACGATATTACCCCAAAGATAAATCCATCAGCCCCCCGGTGGATGCATAGAGGCGAATGTGTTCAAACCCTGCTTTGCACCATTTTCAGGCTCCCTCTCCAACCAGTGACTTGGCCATGTTGAGTAATGAAGTGTTGGAGTTCTGTAATGAGACTGTTTACAGGGCATGCTTGTTTCACATGAATCAGCCCCAGTGTGTGGTTAGATAAATACCAGCTCAGCCCTGTACAGAGTCAGTCAAAACCTTCTCCTCTGGTCAGGAAATTCCTGTGCAATGAATGAAGAGGAAATGTGCGAGTGGCAGGCGACCACGAGACCGCTCCGAGAGGAGAGGGTGGAAAAGCTGCGGCCCTTCCTCTGGCATGGGCTTGGGCCAAGGGCTGGCTAGGTGAGACTGATGGAATAATAATACACATCCTGAGTGTTCTTTTCATTAGCAGCACAGTTTCATGTTTTTCATCATCCTGCTGAGAGAAATGGAGAGACCCTTATTTCTGAGCTGGACAAACTACCCACACCCCTCTGGGAGATGCAGCTGCATTCAATATCATGTATGCGTGTCTCCACAGTGTGCGTGTTTCTGTGTCAGTGTGTTGTGGTGGGGGTCGTGGGCTGGATAGAGGGATTTCCTGTGGAAATAAAAATTAACCACGCACTCAGGGCTAGCGATAAACAAGCACTGAATATTGTCTTTTACAAGCGACCAGGTAACTCGATTCATTTTCCATCGGAAGCAAACCTCCATTAGGATATGAAGATTATTTAAAGATGTGACCTCAATCTATCAGTTGTGCAAACCCATCAGTCCGGGTTGTTTGAACCGAAATGACAACATGGCCGTCCCTATTTAGAGCACATTATTGGTGATTCATATTAGCCCTTAACCAACACAGTTTCCCCATTAACTCCACCTGCAAACACCTCATATCCCATGTGACCTATTTTTCCAATTACCAGCGCCATTACTCTGCACTTCCCCGCCACATCAGCCATCAGCAGATGTCCAGATTAGAGCAGATTTCAGAGAAACTCCTCCAACTGCTACATTAGTCTACATTTTTCGGCACTCTTATTACAGAGCACAGAGGGGAAGACTTACAGCACCTCTCAAATGATACAGGCCTGAGTGATAAATCTCTGGCACTAATGCACATGCTTAAGAGTTTTTGACTGTAAATAAAGTCATGGGAGACGTGCTGTGCTTACATGGGGGGAAGCCTTAAGGAAATGGCTTCCCCTTTAAAAGAACATATGGGTGGGTATCTGTGTAGCCAATCAGGGTGCAAGTGGAAAATACCTTTTTTTCCCCCTTGGAGCACTTATGGAAGCATCGGTGCTGTTTTAGCGCTCTCATGTGAACGGTAAAGTAACCTAATATTTGTCAAATTATGAGCTGGCCATACTTGAATTGATGAAAACAAACTCCACTATCATTCTTCAGTTTATCCCTGAAAAAAAACAAAAAACCCTCTCACATCTCATTGGTAAACCAGACAAACAACTATATCCATTTTTGTTCGATAACTGGATAATTGTTCACTCCAGGTCAATATAAAGCTTTTCATGATGATTGTTGGAAGTGTCATCCATCTCTTCGTGCAAACACTGGTGACACCTTAACTGCCTTTAATAATACTCATCTTGTCAAAGTGTCATGATTATCAACTGGTTTCCGTGGTATCCATTGATGGTCATGCAAATCAGTGATCATCCGCTGTTAAAAATTATCCTGTGGTGGATAATCAGCAAGCATTTGTTTGTTTTTTTTTATTGATGCATCACGTTCATTTACTCTCTCGCAAAATTCCACACAAAGTACAAGCTCCTTGTACAACGCCTGGTATCATTGATAATCTGTCAATATTAACATGCTTTAATGATAAATGTCCACAATAGCACAAGGATGTACGATGTAGGGTTGGATAATAATTCTTTTTAACAAACACAAAACAAACAGATCCAATTGATTGTTTAGAACACATATTGAGCAGGGTAACCTGTGAGGGCTTTCTGGTTTCATCCAACATATCAATTTAGCACATAGCAGAATAGCAGTGAGGTCCAACATTTAAGGAAAAGAAAAGTAGATGTGTCCTCCTAAGTCATCTGAAAGCATCAACTCTTTCAAAGAAATTAGGATTGACCACGTCTGTCAGAATAATGTTAGCACTTGTATTTCTGCAAACCACAAACAGGAGGTAACTTCACGTCTCTTTATTTTTCATATTCTGTTTTTTTTTAATAAGACTCACATGCTGTGAACACACCTCTTGAGGTCTGATTTTAGCAAGTACAGTACAAATCGAAGGAATGCATATTTAATTCAACACATCTGCCTACAGAAAGCATTTTGGATTGAATCCACCTTATTAATTGTTCTTCTTTTTTTTTTGCAATGCATAAGATGAATTTATTTCCCCTTGGTCTCTGCACGCCACGTGAACTAAGGTCAAATGAGGCAGAAGTTACGCTATATTGCTAAAAGTATTCACTCACCCATTCAAATAATATAAATCAGGTGTTCCTATGACTTCCATGACCACAGGTGTATAAAACCAGGCACCTACACACGCAGACTGCTTTTACAAACATTTGTGAAAGAATGAGTTGCTCTCAGGAGCTCCAGCGTGGACCCGTGATAGGATGCCACCTGCACAGCAAATCTAGTTGTAACATTTCCTCTCTCCTAAATATTCCACAGTCAACTGTCAGCTGTATAATAAGAAAGGGAAAGTGTGTAGGAATAACAGCAACTCAGTCAGGAGTGGTACACCACATAAACTGATTGGGTAGAGTAAAGAGGTCGCCAGCTTTCAACTTTCACCAGTGTACAAAGTAACGTCCATAGACATGGATGACAGCATCTGGTGTGGATGAACTTGACTGGACTGCACACAATCCTGACCTCAACCTGATAGAACACCTTTAGGATGAATTAGAGCAGAGACTGGGAGCCAAGCCTTCTGATTTAACATTAGTGTGTGACCTCACAAATGTCCTTCTATAAAATCGTTCAAAAATTTACCATAAACACACTCTTAATCCTTGTGGACATCCTTGCCAGCAGTGTTGAAATGTTTATAGCTGCAAAAGGTGGACCGACATCATATTGAACCCTATGGATTCGGAGTGGGTCAAGGCAGGTGAGCAAATACTTTCGGTGATATAATGAATTTTTACACACACCACTGCTATCTTTCTAAGTGATCAATGATTAATATAGATTATAAAACTTTTTTTTTTTTTAAATAAAAGACCTACTGCTGCTTCTTGTGTGAGAGTTTCACTTTGATTTTTCTGGTACTTAAACTAAAGGTTGAAAAGGGAGGCAATGTATTGACTATTTAGATTAGCTTTCACTGGAGTGGAAACCACCGTCATGCAGACCATCAAGTGCTAATTGGCTTGGAAATTGAGCAACGCTATAATGAAACGGATTCCAGATGAAACAACAGTGATGGAAACATCTTTTTAGTAAATTTAGCAGTTCCAGCATGCTGCACCAAGCCTCGTCTGTTCACAACATCTTAATGATCTTACAGTCTGAAGCACAGGCTTTCTCTTTGTTTGAATAAAGTTAACTCCTGCAGTTGAAGTTCTGGTTTGAGTCCATGTGAAAGTACTCTTCCCAGCTCGTATGCGTGAAAGTATCTATGGTGACGACGTCCCAATGGACTCAGTACAGATGGAGCAATTAAAGGAGAGCCACAACAATTGACTTTGTCGAGCTGCATGTATTGGAGAGAGAGCAGGACACGTCCCATTTAGAATATATTACTGAAGTTCACAGAAAACAATATAACTAGCCACAGGAGGATGGAAAATGTGAGGTTGCAACAAAAATAGCCAGCAAGTCGGTGTTGTTCAGGGATTTCTAGATTTTGCTTTTAAGTGCATCATAAAAGTGAAACTGTGCACTTATGTGCAGTGAGTACACCAACAGTTAGTTTTATTTCAGATGGCTACCCACTGTATTTTAGGCATGTCCAAACAAATGATTATAAAAACATTTTATTGCATGCATTGGCAGAATTTTGTCTTGTTCCTTCTCAACAGTTCCCAAAGGTTCCAAAACTCAAAATTGTGAACTGGTTCTACCTTAATGAGAGGATTATACACCAAAAGTTTCAAAAGTAGCCGTTCTTGCTCCTGTGTCAACTATAGATCACTTTGAGGAGTAGACCAACCTCCCCTGGCATGTTGCCCTCTAATAAACCGTCTCCTCTGCTCAGTGAGAGGGGGACAACAGCAGGAGGGAGGTGTTAGGAATTGTATTTCCTCGCTCATCATGGGGTCTCACCAGCCGGAGATGTCAGGACTCAGTGCAGAGGTTGATGATATCAGGTTATAATTAATACAGAAATCGAATTCCACCCACTTTCCATCCGCTCTGACTGGATTTTTTTTTTTTTGTGTTGATTCACATTAGACAGCGCCATCTTCTAAATATTTTAATCTGTTTACTCTTCACTAAAGCAAGTACCCTGATACTGTGTAAGGGAACACAGTGTGAGAGAGTCACAGTACAAAACACTCACTGAGGTCACAAATGTGGCTTTAGGAGTCATATTAGTAGTCCCGACACAGGAGGGTGTGCAGAGCTCTTTCACCAGGACTAGGGCTGACTGACCGAATGGCCACCAGCACCAGACTGGTTACTCTCATTTCTGCATGAAGTTCTTGTCTCAGTGCTACATTGAAATAAAGTGCTGAGTGTCATCTGTGTATCTCTGGCTTAAAACAGAGGTAACTGACACTTCTAAAAAAAACAACTAGGCCTTGTAGGTAGGGTTATAATTAAAGGGATATATCATTCTATTTTTTTTAACATCCAAAGGAAATAACTCAAAATGTTTTAAAGTATGTTTTTATAGAGTTTAAAAAAATCTTCATGAGTCATACGGGAAGAGTGGTATTACACTCATGTCTGCATGATGAATATGAAGCTGCAATGAAATTGACTTGGCAAAAAAGCTGAGAACATGAGCAAACATCTAGTCTGGCTCTGCTGATAAAATCTGCCAACCACCACCTGTAGAGTTCACAATTATCATATCTTTATTTAACTTTCAACAGAAAGATTAATGACAACAGAGAGTAAAAACACACTTTTAAAGGTATGTTGTGCTAAGCTGAACACTGTCATTAACTTCACTTTATATCACATGTACATTAATCCAAGGCTGGCATGTATAAAGATGGACAACGTGTCCTCTGAGCGCACAAGGTTTAATCTAAAATCCTGGACTTTTATCACAGCAAATAACTTTCTGTTGTTTCTGTTGTGACATAATAGTATGATGCAAAATATTTTACCCTTGTAAGACATACTGTACATACTTATAAGCATTCGGAATATTTCTGTGCATATTTTAGTTTGTGTGTTACTTAAGCTAAGGAGCAGCACAGAGATAGTGATGATTGTTTGGTCCACATTTTCACATTTCATTGTAAAAAATATTTTCCATCAATTTTTTGCCCGGACGGAACACTGGATTTTGTCTTCCTCCACCTCATGAGTGCAAAATCTTGATCCAGGTTTTGGTCATATTAGGCAGGTCTCAGTGAAAAAGCAGCCACAACATTATCTGATTTTCCATTGCTTGGTTAGCCTGTGTCCACTTTGTCTGCCCCATTTTCCTGCAAACAGTCCAAGTCCGTGCTGGACCAGCGTGGCTCACATCCTGGATCTCCTCCCTCATGGATTTTACGTAATGTGAATTAAGTGTGACTTGTCATTCATTTTCACCTAGGGATATTCAACTTACAGGGACCCTTGAGTCTGTCGACAGAGGGTTGGTGTTTCGGCCTCAGGTTGTGGGTAAAATGACATAGCGTCCCCAAATGTTAAGAAATGGAGATTACTTTTTTATTCATTTGTGCAAACAAAAAGAGAATCATATTTAACAGTTGTCTGACCAAAACCTCACAGAAGACACTGTCTTTCACCCTGATATGAATTGATGTAATGTAATAATAAATCTGCATGACAATAATCAGGGGAGGGAGCAAATATAGTATGTCTCAATGAACCGACGTATGTGTTATGAAGATGCAGACAAAGAGCAATAATCTAAAAAGTTCCGAGACAACGAGTCCTTGCTGCAACAGACACACAATCCGAGCTGCAGTAAAGATATAGATCATGGTGTGACAAATGATTATGATGATTATGATATTTCCCACAGACATTTCTTCTTTTTCATTTCCTGGTAAATTGTCTCAGCTGTCCGGGTGGGCTTCCCTTCCACGGCCGTCTTCACTCTACAGTTTTTATTAAAGCCAACATTTGTCAGCAGGAAGATGGTTGATATGCAAAATGTGGAACAGCTCACACCTTGCAGCTCAGCTATTCTGGTTAGTTGAGAAATGAGATATGAGGAATGCCCCGGTTCATTACAACAGATAAGAGAAATGAGTAATGTTCAGAAGATGTTGGTGTTATTACTCTTTATCATATCTTTTTTTTTTTTTTATTTGTACCTGAGCATGTTTTGAAAGGCAGTGTCACTAAAGAGAAAACATTGGGCAATTAAAGTATTTATTAAGAAGCTGAGATCAAGTCTTATTGTATTTTGTCATACAATTGTTATAATCCAAAAGAAAATGTGTAAAAAAAAAAAAAGTAAAACACAATAACAAAGATTGCTATAGATAATTTTTACTACATTGCTTTCTGGAGTGTGGGCTAATTTACCATATTCAGCCACTATATTAATAAACAATTACTTATCACAAATTTGCACCATTCATGGTTTTGCTATTGCCACACAATATAATTGCAGTCCAAATGTCAATATATTCTAGGTGTCACATGATCCCATGGAAATTGAATTAATCTAACGCCTTCATGCACAGGATGAGATGAATTCCACAGGACTCATTGTTTCTAGATTTCAAAAGCTATTACTTTCCAATTTCATGTTTAGTATTTTAATAGAATAATTATAACATTCAGGCTCTGATGTCGATAAGATTGGAGTGTATTTCAGGTCAAGAAATTCAAATGGAACTGGTTGAACTTGGCATACAAAAAGTCATGATATACAGCAAACAAAGTTATTGTAAGTCTGGATGCAGAATTAGTATCTGTCACAACATTTATCAGCTCAAGCTGATTTTTTTCTCCCAATATTTTGTTGTCAAACTTGATCCGTGATACAATAAGGCATAAAACACAATACTTTGAAGGCGAGGCCATTTCTCTGAATATTATTTCTTCTGGCAAGTCGAAGTGAAAGGACCATGCTGTGTGAGGAAATTGTTCTGCTAAGTGACTCTTCCCCTCACATTGCCAAGCAGCATCTCTCCATATAAATGGCCGTGCAGGCTATTTATCAGGAATGCACATCAATCTTGGTGCGTATCGCCACAGAGCCAGGAGGCAAACCGGCGTAGACTGCTGTTACCAGTCAGAAATGTGTTGAGCTTGTCTCCTCGGGCTATCGCTGCTCTGTACAGTATGAAGCAACAAAGCTGCAGCCACTGTTCTGAAGGCTGGTCACTTTCATTAGAGAAGTCATTAGAGGAATTACAACCATGGATTATTTTTGGATTATAGTAATAATAATAATGGATTAGATTTATATAGTGCTTTTCTGGACACTCAAAATCGCTTTTACATTGGAACAATCACACACAGTCACACACCAGCGAGTGCCTCACTGGAGGTAAGGAGGGTGAAGTGCCTTGCCCAAGGACACAAAAACAAATGATTCGGCGGGAGCAGGAATCGAACCCCCGATCTTAAATCATTGGATGACCTGCTCTACCACTGAGCCACTGCCGTCCAAATTATTGTACTCAGAATTTGCCCACTTCTTCAAGCATACAACTGAAATGCAGCATTACAAAACTGAACAGGAAACAGAGAAAACTCAGTTCTTCTGTTGTGTGTATGTGTGCGTTTTATTACATGTCATTCCAAATTTTATCTACAAGGTGCTGTCTTCCTTGCCGTCTTCTTAAAAATGCAAATAAATAAATATATAAATAAATGTGATCCCAAAAGTCTAATCCAGTAAAGAGATGAATAAAGATTCTGGTAGACAGTTTTTAACTTAGATTTACAGTTTTTACTCACGTTGACTGACCTCACAATCACGATAAACTAACACTAACTGATTGGAGGCTATATGAACAAGAATTATTTGTGTAGCCAGAGCCTGGTGTATCCTCTTTCTCTGGGTCAAAGTTCTCCACTGTTAGAATTGGCCACATGATTTGGTTTGAACTGGTCTCACACCACTTTGCCACTGTCCGTAGGCATAAGCACACCATATTTAACCAAAATATGAAAACCATGTATCACCCTTTTAGTAAACTAATACTAAAATGTCTGCATGATGTCTGACTCTTGAGTGATTCACTCTTCAACAGCTGGGGGAGGAAACCGAAACCTGCACACCATTTTTGCTGGCGACACATGAAATAAAGAAACATTCACATCTTCCTTCAGTGTAGTTATTTCCAAGCTTTAGTTGTGTGATAATAATCAGTTATCATAAAAGTGACATATCTATATGTGGATTTCCACCACTTTCCCTCTCCACTCATTTTTCATGCTTACACTGTCATGACCTAGAAGAGTGTGTATTCAGGGGGACGTTTCTGATCTCATGTCCTATGCTGTGGAATAATGTAAGAGCACTGGTGTGTTGCTGCTGCGGCTGGGAGAGCGTGTTGCCATAAAATATTAACGACTTGGAAGCCCAGCCACATGACAAGATGAATGTAATTGGCCCTCGCAGCTCTATCTGTGCATGTTAATGAGATGGGATGGTATTTAAATCAGTCGTGCCCAAGACACTGTGGCTGCAGTCTAGAAAACCACAAACAAAGAAGCGGTGAGAGAGCATGGATGCACTTAGATAGACACAGAAAATGTCACCAATTCAATGAAGGGATCATCTCTTTATATTATTATTCTTTTACTCTATTTGTAGCTGAGCCTTTTAGATGTCTTTACATGTCAGAGTCTTATGCAGAAATAGGTTTGCTTCTCTCAATTTGGACCCCAGAGCTAACAGTTAGCAGATGCTGAGAGGGTTGAGAGACGCTGTGGACAAAAGCCAGATATAAAACTGAAGTAAAGGTGTGCACCTGCACAGCACTTGTCCCATCAAGGCGCTGAGGTCGAGCCCCGCCTGTCACCAGTGGTTTGAAACAAAGCTGTAGTCTCTGCTACAGAATGTGTGACCACCTTGGGAGAAAACCCCAAGCTGCAGCGCAAACATCAAAAAACAGCTTGAGTGTGGGGAAACTGCAGCAGATAGCAATAATGTAACCTAAATCTTAAAGGGAAGGAAGGCCAGCTGATGCACAGTGTATGTGTGTGTGCGTGCGTGTGTGTGTGCGTGCGTGCGCGTGTGTGTGTCTATTCAGCTCATTGAGAACAGAATGGACTTTTTTAAAGTGACGTCTCGTGGTTCTGTGGTCATCCTCAGCAGCACCTCGTAAAACCACATGCGTGTCCTCTGCTGCAGTCACATGACACTGGCTGGATGAAGGTGTGATGTATCAAAGCCCTGTGAGATTGTGTTTTGTGCAGACTGGGAGGGACCTGACGCCAAAGGGTGGGGGGAGGTGCAGGCAGGAGGACAGATGGTCTCCCTCATGGTGGCTGAAATAAAAGAGGGAATTAGAGGACTGCAAGGTGTACACTCTGACGGCAATTACAGCAAATAGATTGGAAGTGGACCTCCAGGCACCCAGGGAGGCAGCTCCATGGGGGAGAGCTCCACCTCACCGCATCTGGTTCATGCACCCCCCCATACAAGTCAAGATGAAACCACACGCCCTGTCGCTCTGTTAGTTGAGACCTTACTGACCATTAGCATATGGCTGCACATCAGAAAGAGCGAACAAAAAGAAAAAGAAAATAAATTTGTGTTGACGGCAGACTTTGATGGATTTCTGTACCTTTTTTTTTGGCGGTTTGGATATCTAGCTGAAGGATTTGCAAAACCAATTTCAGACATCCCTTGGAGCTGTTTTGGTTAGTTATTCAACTGCCTGCAGGAGTTTGAAAACAGTCAATTATTTTTGTCTTGCTTGCTTCCGCACATTGATTCTCAAACGATTTTTACTGCCCCTCCAAGTAAGGATATGCAGCAATTGAATTAAATAAGCCCGCCCAATCAATATAAAATACGTAATACATCCACGCTTCTCTTTCATAGCCTGTGGAAACTGAGAATTCATTGCAGATGAAAATGCAAACAAACTAAAAGATACTTTTATAGATCTATGAAAGCTGTCGTGAAGTTTATGGATAACCATCAAATTTTTTGAAAATAAAATATTCAGTGCTTTACTTCTGGCCATATTTATGCACAGAATTTCCAACTGAATTCGGGCCTCCGTCCTTTGTCTCCGAAGCCGTTTACGTGGAGATCGACAGATTCCATTAGCCTCGCCCCGTGGCTGAATGAGTGAAATACCATTTAGAGAATATGTCTCTAACCCCAAAACCTTGTGTTCCCATCAATGCATAAATGATAAAGACGTAGTCTAATGAAACAAAAGGCTCCCTGCCAACGTTGGTCATAAAAATAACATTTGAGTGAGAAAGACCCTCAGCTTATCCATTAACCTCAGAAAAATGTCTATACATTTACTCGTGACAGACAACATTGATTAAATCCTCAGTAATGGAGCTACATCGCTTAATAGTTCAGTTAGTGAATTTCAAGTTGTGGTGGTCAGACTAGAACCATGAAGATTATGATTTAAGTGACATTCAGTCCACAACATGGCAGATAAACATCCTATCTTCTCAGTCGCTTCAAAGGAGCACAGAAGAAACAGCCACTGCAGATGTTCCTTATTGGCAAGCACAAAGTAAGGTTATGCACTTTTACTGTGGATTCCCATGAAAATGTACCCACAAGGCTTAAACAAAATGAGAAATCAGGTTTTTATTGTATAAATAGGGCCAACTTTTGGCTCATGAGTTATGGCCTCCGCAACTGGCTGCTTTCCACTGTTGCATAAATTCATGAACAGTAAATCACTAGCTTTTGAAAAAACAAAGACAGAAAAGATAAAAGGCTCCAATGCATACAAGATGCTGGAGTAATTTGGCAATGAACGTATGTAGCCAATCAAAAGGTTTACATGTGGTTTATTATTTTTACCAATGGTATATGATGCAGGAGGGAAAACTGACAGAAAACATGAAGGACATAATTAACTATCAGGGAAGATTTCTTTATTCTAACATTCAGATATGGGATAGGTTTGAAGATTTCACGCTCATAGAATTAGAAATGCAGAAGCAGAGAAGTCATGTGAGCTCACTGGAAGCCTGCAAAATGTCAACATGTCCTAAAAACTCAAGGCACAGTCATTATTAATCAATTTTATGCAGAATAGTCATCAACAACAGGAGAATGCACAGAGGAAGAAAAACTAAAACAAACAAAATGCATGACAAGTCATGTTTATCTTCTCGTTTGGAGACTACAGAGGGGTTCAGAGAGTTCTGGTTTAACATTTAATCCTGTAACTCTGTTTTGTCTTGAACACATCGATCACAAGTAGTTAGATATTTTTAATTGTCCTACCAACTGGACTTTTCAAAGTTCTTTCATATTGATACTAAAAAGATCGGCAGCTGGGGTCTGGTTCATTTGATATGTGTAGCTGTGATATGTGTTTTTAAATACAATGTGCAGAGAGCGCTTCAGTAGCTACTTAACATGCAGAGAAGGAAACATGTGACTTGACTTCTGTGTTTGTGTTGGATTGGAATATGAGGTCAAAAATAATGGAAAGTATTTCTGTAAATAAGGAAATCTCTAATATTGAAGGAGTAAATTAATGATAATGAAAATATACAAACCTGTGAAATCACAAAATCTATGAGTTTTTTCTGTTTTGTAACCCTGTAGTTTTTGCTATTCATTGCTCTTCATTTTTGCTCTTCATCGTCTGGGAAAATAATCATGAATTCAGCACTAGCTTTGTTTCCAATGAGAGAACAGGGTTTTATTGATGACATCATCAATACGGCACAAGATTTACAGGTTCAACAAAGAAAAAACACTATTTGAAAAAAATAAAAAATAAACAGGAGTGTTGAGTTGTAATGAGCTGGGATGTTTGATTGCAATTCAAGAGAAAACTAACACAGGTCTGTCTACAGCCAATGATTCATTGTGTTCTATCTGTACACATTTTCCTCTAGCATAGATCTGTCTGTCTGTAGTGTCTGTAGTGTCTGTAGGTCATCGGCTGCTGTGGACAAACAGCAGCTGCAGGGAACTCCCCATCTGACAGAGCACATATTCTCTAGTGATTCTTGTACTGACAAGC
The DNA here is from genome assembly GCA_013358685.1 of Antennarius maculatus. Lineage (NCBI taxonomy): Eukaryota > Metazoa > Chordata > Actinopteri > Lophiiformes > Antennariidae > Antennarius > Antennarius maculatus. The sequence continues at coordinate 7,415,721 of CM023618.1, read as the reverse complement.
TTACCTTTGCTACAACCAAACAAATTTCATTTCAAAGGTATTTCATCAAAATTAAACTCTACTTTTTCCCAGCTAAAGACAACTTGAACATGTTGAATCCAGTATTTTCATTCAGTTTATGAAGCAAAGTAAATACTTCCCTGTCAAAACATGTCAAGTTACATCTTCAGCATTCTTCATAAAAACATTTGAATGGATATAGTGTTGACAGTATCTAATTTTCCTGCAGTAAAATGAGAATGTTATGTATGTATGGGTATGATCTCAGAAAGAGATTTATGTTTTCCCACAAAAAAACGCAAGATGTCAAACAAATAATGGAACCCAATGGCAATAAACATAAATCTGAGCTTTGGTCTTAAACGTAGTCATCCTAAAAACATTTAATCAAATGAAAATGAATCTTATCAGATATTTGAAGTCTTTAAAGAACTATTCAATATCCTCCATGAATGATTTTAATAGAGTGAGTCATATTTCAGGTGGTATGCTTTTCAGATTGTATCACCACTCAACATTTGTCACCTGTCAAATTATTTTCCCCCCCGCATGTCATGTTCATTTGTCAAAACAGCGTTTGTTCAAAGTTACCTACTGCCTCACGTTCAACCAAATCAGATTTGGAAGAGGAGTTTTATTTGGATGTTATATTTACGGTTAAAAAAAAAATTGTGTGTAATTCTAAATGCCATTCATCATAATCTAAGTGTATTTAAGCAAATATCAGGTCTAATGACTGGACCATAGAGCAGGAATGAGCAGTTGAATTTTACAGGAACAACATAGTTCATCAGTTCCCAAAGTGCATGCCACAATTCTGCAGAAACAGCTGCTGAATATATCAGCTGAACATGGGTTGCTTGCCAAAGAGTAACAATTGCAGTTCTGTTCAACGTGACAACAATAAAATATAACATTGATTAAATTCAATACTTTGTTACCTGCATTTTAAAGTCCATTTAACCCTTTCACATTAATGAGAGCTGAACCTGGCCAGAGCCCAGAGCTGCCTCTTACCAGAGTTTTAACACCTTAATATTTCTACAGTGCCTGATCAATACCACAGAAAACCATTTCTTATCATTCTTGCAGCTACTTAGAGCCACATCTGAATTATGGTTGGTGTATCCGATGCACATTCATTCTTCCCTCCTGACAGTTTTATGGAACTCATTATCCGCTTTGTGACCATAGCTGTGAATGGAGAACCTGTGGGGGTTTTATGTGTAGCCAGTAGCTCCTCCACTGACCACATTTAATGTCCCCTCAGAAAAAAAAAAAAAAAAAACAGGGGGCAGAGGGGGGTACAGCCAAGCTCCTTTTGACAACAACAGCAACCTCTACTCACACACAGAGTGCCAGTGTTGGATCTGTTGATGCAAGAGTGAGGGAGCAGATCGAGAGCCAGACCGGGGTTTTATTTACCTCAGGTGCAACGGTACATTATAATGGTGTTAATGAGGAGCAGATGTAGCTGGGTGAGGAAGGAGGAGTGGCTTGTCAAGGGCGAGCCTACATGGAGGTCCTGTCCAGGGATTGCCAAATCCCCCCTCTTACTACAAGCAATACACCCACTCTTCACGTGTTAATATCTACTCAGCAAGTGCTATTAGCAAACACTGAAAACTGCCTACCGCAGTGATTTAGTGAGCCCCACTGAATGCTGGCTATGTTAAAAGGTTACTTGGATATTACTGTAGTCATGAATGATTTAAACCTGTGAGGAACCTCCCTGTTGAAGCTATTTGAATTAGGTTGTTGGGGCTTTTGGTTAGTTTTTACACAGGATAGGTCTGGCAGAATTTCAGATTTTTTTTTTTTATTGCCAAGAAATCCCATGTAAATAATAAACATGTAAGTAATACCAATCATTCCAACTCATCACACTAGAAACTATTACCGTACCTGTAAGTCTACCATAAACTATTATTGTGTGTCTTGTCAAAAATGTATTCACAAAAATCAGCTGCTCCTTTTATATTTTCCGACATGCTCTTTATTACACCATAGCTTCAGTCCTGCACACACTGTCCTGCTGCTGTAAATATCAAACTCTGTATTACTCCGCCAGTGAAAATAGTCCCCAAGAAAGGCTCTCTTCACTCCTGTTGCACGGTATCCAGGTGTTTGGGGAAAATGAAACTATATATTTGTGATATAAATCTTCAATATAAACCAGTGTCTGTGCTGGGAACCACAGACACACTGGGGGAGCTTAAAGCAATGCAGGTGGGATTAACAACTTTCAGGTTTCACTCTTGCAATTAGATTTGTTCACAATAAGAAAACATACCAGTACCACCAGCCTTACTCTGCAAACAAATGTTGAGCATATATAGCATTTTTGTATGATTTAGGTAATTTTTATTAAAAAAAATCTTATGAGCCCTACTGGTCAGGAAAAAAATAATTAAAAACTTTTTTTGTGAACCTTTCTACCTCTTTAGGAAGAACAACTGCAGTGTATTGTCAGTTCTTTCAAGTGTCTAAAAACAATATTTGGATAAAACTAGAGCAACATTATTACAATAAACAAGCAATGCTGATAAAGCAAAATTCCGAAAACTCAATGTTGTATTTCAATGCCAGTAAAAGTGTCTTTTCATAAATCTATGATATTACTGTTTTGCTATCCTTAATGCCTCCCCTGGATCCACTCTGAATCCTTCAGCAAAGAGAAATTCTACCCTTTTTGCTGCTGACAATGGAATTGCTTTAGCTTTGAGTTTGCCATTGTGACTTCTTCACTGACTGAGGCCTGGCAGTAATGATCTCCATGGGCCCTCTGTGCATGCCAATGGTGGGCCATAACTGTCTTTATTCACCATGAAACCTCCACTGGGAGCATCTCCTGGTCCCCAGGACAACAATGCTGGCAGCCAAGCCCACAGTTGGCCGGCTCGCCTTTTACGTTTTTATGGGCTTGGCCTTCCCCCTGCTATTGAGGCAAATGTAGGCCATCAAACAAAACAATTTATGACCCAGTCTAAATTTGACCTTGGGCCTTCTGAAATGCCATTGCCCTCAGAAAGTGCAGGAACCCAATGAACGAAGAGATATGTACACACAAAGAAATAACCTGGCTTCTTTATTTTTCAATGTAGTTCACATTACTTGAGAAAATTTCTCTGATAAAATGTATGTAAGTATATAAATATGACAGTTTTGGTTCCCTATTGCTGCACATGAGACCTACATGTTGGGATGGATTGTACCTTTATGGCCTGACCACAGATATTTCTCTAGTATAGGTTTTATTTTTTCAGTTAGTGACACAACCACGACCTGGTCAAATTTTGCCTTCTAGTTTTCGAGCAGAGCCACAAGGAATTCGTTTTTTACTGCAAGGTTGTGTCTTGCCTCGTCTTCATTGAACAGCACACTAGATTTCTGTCCCATACCCCTGTGCAAAGCTTCAGTTGTTTACAGCTTCAGTTGTTTACAGCTTCAGTTGTTTACAGCTCAACCTTTCAAGGAAGTGGAAAAGCTCAAGTAGCTGATTGTGTCGCTCTGGATTTTTCCAGATTTGCCTTCTCTATTACAAGCGCTATGGTTTGCATGTATTAGTCATAAAACAAACAGACTTGTCCATCATGAATTAAATGGCATTGCAGATTTAAATGCAAGAAAACATCCTCATTCCTATGAATATGTTTACACATGTTTGCCCAACTATTTGCATTGCTGTAGAGACTGACCAAGAAGCATGAATGATGCAGGTTGAAAGGAGGGCTCTCCATCTATGTGCGCTATATGGATTCTTCTCACGCATTTCCCTCTGAGACAAGGGCTTTGGTAATCTGTATCCTTTAGTGAGAGAACCCCATGGAGATGCATTAAAGAGATAAATTGGTATCATCCTCAGTGTGACAGACTCCTCATCTGTCTTTGCTCGCCTCCATTGATCACAATTTATTTTATTTGTGTTGTTTCATTATTAGGCGGAAGAAAAGCATTACATTAATAAAGCGCCGATTATAAAGTTAAACAGAAATGCTATACCGTTACATAGGAAGCTGGGGTTAAGGCACAAGGCTCCAGCATGCCTGCCCTTGTATCTTCTTACACAATAACTTGTGATTACAGGCAACACAGATCATTCACTGAAGATCTAATTCATTTCTTAACGATTATTAGACTGTTTTCAAGTAGAGACACTTCTCAAAATGGATCACCAAATTTTTGTATTTTCCAATAGTTTTTGTTTTATTGTGCATTTTTTTTCATCAACTGAGCGAATCCAATGATTTTCAAATAGTGTATAAAGAAATGATGCTAATTTTTGCCTCCTCTTATGACTTTATCTCATTGGTTAAAGCAACACTATGTTTCTACTGGAGTGATTCTGGAGATCTTTTGTTGATCATTTTGTTTAATTTCCAGGTACTCAAAATACTGGCGCTGTGACCTGGAATGGACTTGTGCTGCCAAACCTATCAATCCTGAAGATCAAACTCAGCACTTAACCATTGTATCTCTTCAGAAAGTTACATGTTGCTAAAATGAAATGCATTTTTGATTTGCAAATCGTTTTTGTATCATTGTTTGTTATACCAGTTATAGTTATTCAAATCACACACTAAAGATGTAAATAACTTAAAGTAGTAAATTTCATGTTATATTGATAAATGAGTCTGTGCTCATCCGAGTCACATGCATCAGTCTGATTGAAAAGCTTTTGGCTTTTTTACCAGCAGTATCAATACAAACACTAAATGGTTTACAAATGGAGGAAGGCATGGAGAAAGGACAGTAACTATCTGTTAAGAAGAAAGAAAAACCTTTGCACGTCACCAACAGACATTCAAGGGTATCTTGTTTGTCTGGAAGAGAGGCAAGAGACAAAGCGGCAGTATCTGATGACCTGAGATGAGAATGGGTCACCAGATTCTATTCATAAAAGCTACATGACTTGTGACACCTAGGAGTATAGCTGTGGACCACAAGCACTGAACACTCATCTCACATGCCCTAACTGGGTGCTGAAAACATATAACTCACGAAAGGCCCCCTCAAGAGCCAAAGTTTGATTCTGGGGTACTGGTTTGGTTCTGGTATGCTGGTGCAAAATTGTGGACCTTATTCTCTGCATCCTTAGGCCACAAAATAATTATTCTTAGTGTCTGATAATCATACATATTACGCACTAAGGAGACGTTTTACATTCTATTTCTAAGGTAAAGGATTAGTTTGACCAAAGCATACATGGATTTAGAGATGCAGGAAACAGTCTTTCAGTCTGTTCGCCAAAAACGGCTTTTAAACATTAAAGAAAGAGATCCCGAGTCACATTTTTGAACAATAAGAAAGTATGGCTTAAATATTACACAAAAGCAGGGTAGAAACTGTCACTTTTTATGTCAGATGTTAAAAGTTAGAAGACCTGAATGTAAAAAGCCCAAAGTTTGAAATAAATTAGTTCATACAAATCCTGTCTTTTTTAAGTGTGCTTGAGCTTTCTGGAAAAGGGTCTAAAACTCGTGTAAAGCCATAACACAAAAAATAGAAACTGCTCATAATTTGCTGAACACTAAACATGCACATGTTAATGAGGGTGTTTATCGTCATGTTTTAGGTAAGGCATAATAGCCCCAAATTAATCTCCAATCCACAGTAATCCAGATTGCCTTATTAAAGTAGCATCAGCTGCGTTTGACTGATTGCCCTGATTGGAGTTGCATAAAGATAATTTACTCTAGACAGCTCTTGAATAAGCTCTACTTGACCAGAAATTTGCCAGTTGAAAGACTTTGTAAAAGTTGGCCGAACTGCTGTATCCCCGGTCAAGGACAAGGAATGCATTCATGAGTAATTTTATAAAATTACTGCAGTTATAAAAATTGCAATAAAGGTTTAATCTTTGCGTGTTTCCTGGTAATTCCTGACTTAGTTCACTGCGAGGCAGCAGCCAGCAGCAACACTGTGGTAAAGGGCTGGGCTATGTGCTATGTGCCCCAACGGTATGTCATGAGGTGATGTGGTAATGCGCTGACAGCTAGATATTTCAACACCATTTTAGAGTAACCTGACTTAATATTATTTCACATGAGCCAATGTGATTCATCATAAACACACTCAAACATTGAGAAACCTGGAATTGCACTTGTTTCTGCTATGTCTGTTCAACTGATCTGGGAACAGTGACCAGGAGGAAGGGAACTTCGCTTGGAAAAACATTTAGTAACAGTCAAGGGCCGTGTGCTTTCTTAGTAATAGAAGTACATTTTTTAAATGAAAATAAATGGATAAATGGCCGAAAATTGGCAGAATTTTGTCCTCATAGAGTGCAAACCTCACCAAGGCCAAGATATTTCACCATTATGTTATTATGTTATGAGTTTCACTTGACTTATCCGTCTGTCTGTCTGTCTATTTATCTATCTGTCTAAATGCTAGCTAACATTCACACCAATTTATGATTCAAATTTTTCATTTGTGATCTCTTAAAATGAAACCTTTCTAACTGTAAATGTTTCTAAATGTGATTCTGACTAAAACAAAGTTGCAACAAAATACATATAAAATAGTTAGGTAATAATAGGTAACCAGATTTCCCATTCAGATTAATGTATGAATTTAAAGTTAAAATCAAATTTGGTGAACATGGCAGAACAGCAAAATGTAAGATTAAACATAAAGAATAGATATTAGTAATAAACAAAAGTGTTTAGCAAGACAATATTTTTTCTGGGGAGACTTTGCTTTTTGTGTCATCATCTCAGTCGTTCTATATAAAGACACCATATAGATTCATCTAGTAAAATCAGCTGTGCAAACAGGTATATGCAGAAACTGTGGAACTGTGCATAATTACCTCAAAAGCTGCTCCTGTGTGTAATAGAAAAAGCAGACCAGCTTTCTTACTCTTCTGATATTCCCTCGCCTCTTCAAAACAGAAAGTATTGCTGCGTAGAATCTCTAGGTGCCCACTTGCTCTATCTAATGATCATATGGAAGATGTTCAGTGCAAAAAAAAACAACAACCCAAAAAGCATTCATGCTGTGTTCACTTTTCCAAGCAAAAACAAGAGTTATTTGAACCAAATAAAATGAGTTGTAAAATGTGAAATAATGGTAACATGCCCTGTGAGATTTCGCTGTGAATATGTGGTGGCCTTAGTGTGACAGAACTGGAATGGGGCGCTGGATGCGCACATGTCATGTGCTACACACAGCCTCATACAGCAGGAGAGCCTGTTATTTTTACCCCGGCACCTGGAGGTGTTACAGACTTGCTCTGGCCTGCACATTCTTTTCCCTCTGCACAATCAGGTGTGAGAGCAAGTGATCTTCATTCCCTGCAATTAAGATTCTGCCTTCATCTTCTCCTGATACACAATTACTGCTCTGCTGCTGTTTGCTCTAATTGCTCTTTCTGCAGGGATTGGTGGGAAGCCAGTGATTGCGATGGGTAGGGGATTATCTCCTTTCTTTTACTCTGGCCCCTTAAAAAAATAATTTCTAAACTCCCTGGTGTAATTACGGAGTCTCATGATTAATTGTCTATTGAAATTAGCACAGGCCTTGCTTTCATTTTTACTGCAACGAATATTAATTAATGTTAACTCACCCCTTTTTTTTCACCCATTGCTAAGGCACATCTTTTGAATATTCATTGTTGAATTGAAAAATAGGCACCGGGCACTACCTTGAGTCAGAGTGCTAACACCTGGCTATCACAGCACATACAAATCAGGAATTAAAAGATGTGTTTTAGGCCATAAATAATACTTCCAAGAGGTCGACAGGTGAAGAAAGCAAGCTCCTATTTAAATCACGTCTCATCTGTTAGTGGAGAGATGTCAGGGAATATGCAAAGCAGCATCTCAGCTTTTGTTTTCCTTTGGAGACGAAAGAATAGTCACATTTAATTCAGTGTGCATTGATTTAACCGTTGTGAAAAATGACAAGTTGAATAAGTGCCATATAATCACATTCAGCATATTGTCATGCAATAATGTATAGAGCACAAAGTCACCTTGAATAAAACATTCACCAGAGGAATACATTTGGGTAATAATATGGAAATTTACTCTAAGGTCTGAATCAGATTAACATTATATTCTTCCAACTCTCATTGGCCTGGACCTCAAACTGGACTTGAACATCCATGGACCCACAATTTACCAATTGACTTGTAAACATTTTTGATCAAAGTCACACATGACTTGAATTTTTCATTTTTTTTGTGAACCAAAAGGAGCCCAAAATACAATTATTACAAACTGAACCAAAATACGCTCAATTCATATTTCCTTGACTCACAAAAACATAATCAAAAAGCAGTTATTATAGGTCTAATGTTGTCAATGAATTCCGTTAAAATGAAAACATTTGATGCCATCAGGTATTGCATTTCTCATAAATGAGATCGGACTATATTTACTTGGTTCGTTGTACAGTTTCTTATTGTATTCTACAATTACAGTATATTAGTCCAAAGAATACACTTTTTATTCTTGCATTCTTGGAAATTTTAAATACAACACAGGTTAGAATTTTATCAGTATGTTACTGTGTATTTAAGATATTTATCCTGTATTTAATGGTAATGAAATTACATTACTACTGCAGTAAGTGAACTGTACTTGGAGAGCGTCTTTCTGCTGTGACTGACCACTCAAAGTACTTTTTACCCTAAGGCAGCATTTACATTTTCACACATCAGAGGCTAACATACCAGGCAAGGCTCCACCTGCTCATCAGGAGCCGTAAGCATTCACTCTCCCAGCGATAGATGGGATTCGCTGTGTAGAGTACACAGAATGCACGAAGTGGATTAACATTCTATCTCCTGAGCTACAGCTACCCCACTAAACCACTATGATTAATAACAATAAAATAAATGCTAATTATAAAGAAACATTTATTTGTACAAATAGTGGTTAATTACAAATTAGAAAACAATGACTGCATGTCAACATTTTGACTCGTTCCTCAATGAAGGTTATCCTTCAAACATCTATGTTTGAAGGGTAAATGGAATATAAATGGTTCTTTAACTTTCCAGTTTCAGTTCCCACGATTGTCTTTCTTTTTCCCATGTTGCTCTGCCTTCTATAGTTAGGTTCAAGGTGCATTTTTCTAAATAATCTAAAGCTGTGTGCTCAGGTTTCATTATAAATTTATATGAAAATTTTACAGTGCATTTAAAGGAATAAATGCATAGTGTACTGCAGAAAATATATGTTGGAGTAGTGGTCTTTTCATGTTTTATTGACACTGACAATAGGGGGTATGATAATATTAGGGACCGCTATTTATGTAAATACTTTTTCTCTGTTCTCTCTGTCCTGTTTTTATATGTGTGCACAACCACTATCTTGCCCTACTTAATCCACGTTAAGATAAAGGGATCATATTCAGCAGATGAATATGTCCTCACCCTTCAGCTTCTTGAAAGACCACAGAATAAAATAGCAGCTGCTGTGAAACGGCTGTGACATAACTTGATTGACGCAGTGACACACACACACCAATGCTTCCACCCTGTAATACATCAGTGCCAGGAAACAGTGGACATGGAGACACACTGATTGAATCAGGGGCCATGCAGCCTCTCGGGAGAGTTCATCTATACCAAACCAGTAGCAAACATTCACAAATCCCTTTAAACTGTATCTGCTGTAACAACGTTTCAGGAGTTAGTGGCCATTTGTTCAACTTCTTCCTGACTAAGCACAGAAGACAAAATGCTCTCAAGTCATCAAATGTGCATGAAACCAAGCCACAGTAGATCCGATGTGATGCTTTTTTCAAATCCTTGAGATATTGGAAAATTACCAATTAAATGTTTATAACATACACCTTACATTCTGAATTTGTGTGTGTATTTTTTAATAGATAAATGTTATTTTAACCACGGACTCCGATCATAGCCATGAAAACATGACTGCTCCCTTTATTGTTTTAATATACACATTTGATTTACAGCTTGGAAGGCAACAATTTATTATGTGTGAGCATAAACCATTAAGTATTTATGGACATCACTCGGCGCGTCTTTGTTTATGTCCTCATGAGTCGCCAACTGTTATGCATCTCACTGCGCTGAGACATATAATTGTTCTTCCTGGAAAAATGACCAATAACTTTGACAAACGACAGTAAAATTGCATATAAGGATGATAATAGACATCAGATTTTCAGATTTGACTGGTTATGTTATTGGGTTTGGCATTTTTAACATGAAGACTACATTAATATCCGTTAAACGTGTGTTTGTTTGAAAGATGACAAAGGTAGTTTGCTTCAGGCTTGCTCCATTTGGCGTAATAAAACTATTTTAAATCTTGGCTGTGTCATTAAAACACAATAATGATAGTTCTTATGCCAGAACAGAGAATGTAAAAGGATGAAAGATCATTGTATGTCTTCTTTCAGGAAAACACAACAAATGCCGATGAATGATTTATCTATTTTATGTTTTGTTCGCAAAATATGGCTGCAGGAATTTGATTGCAGATGATTTTTATACAGTTGAACAAAAGTAAGTACTGTAACTCAAGTCACAAGTTATTGTGCTATGAAACAATACACAAAATAATTTCCATAAGTGCATTTGTATATATTATTTACTACTATTACGGCTGAAAAAAAGAAATATTTCCTGTTTTTTTTTCCCTAGATTGATCTCTCCTTGTGTGTTTGATGAATGTTTGATGAGTGATTGATGCTTTTGAAGAAAGAGATTTCCTGACAGCTACTCAAAGAAATGAAATATGCTTTTTGAATGATGTATCCCACTCCTGGTAATATTTGCAGCCAATCAAACACATGAAGCAATTAAAGCTACAATCAATAGATTTGACTTGCTGTACGGCCTCCCTGTGACATTGTTTTGGCATGTACACAAAAGCCAGAAATATGAAGTTCTGCAGCTGACAATAAAAAGCATCATTTTTAGAGCTCTTCTTGGAGACAGACCATGTCACTATATTAAATTATATCACAAAATAATTTTCTCTGTTTAGTTCAATTATCTATTCATTAATTTATTAATTTCTGTTCTATCGCCCAACTGGTTCACCACAAAAAAACAAAAAAAATGTAAAAAGCAAAACAAAACAGTCTGCTGTGATATTATGACTGATAGTGACTGAACATCAGTCATGTATTTGTACCTACAGTATGTCTTCTGACCAGGGACAACAACAAGTGACCAATTTTCTTTACAAGTGTTCGAGCTCACCCCTCCCAAAAAGAAAGGGAGCGCCTTCCTATCTCCTGCCCCGCGATGACCCCGATCCTCTGCAGAGTTGCACTTCTCCAAAGTCGCCCGTGTCGCCACAATTACCTCCTCCTGGCTACTTTGTAAGGTCACCTGCTACTTTGAGCTCTCCCTTCAGAGAACAGGCATAACAAATGTCCAGCAGGTTCAGGCTTGATGTAAATAGTTTCAGCTGACAACCTACTGTACAAATACTCAATTACGTTTGCTTAAAGGAAAAGATTTGTTGCAACAGCAAGCACTCAACTTGTGTGACATCAGTGTTGCCTGGGTAACAGCGGCTGATTGCACAGGCTGGAATTAGGTATTGATCAGGGGAGGGGGTCTGGCGCCAGTGGTGGACTGGAAGTGATGTGCCTGCTACGATTTACAGGGGATGGGGTGGGGGTGAACCTGCATACTTTGCCCCAGCTCAGAGAACTGAAAACCCCTCAGGAACCAATTTACACACCGCTGCAGTGCAATATCAGCAACAGTCAATAATGGAAATCTGATGCCCCCTCTGCCATCAATGTGACCGCTCCTCTCCCTCTCGTTAGAGCACCTTGAAAGTTCTAGGCCAATCCATAGACACAATAGATTGCCAATGGTGTGGGGATATTTTGACTTTGCTTTTCTGAGTGTAATCACACCTCTAAGCGAAGCTGCAGGTTCAAACAGGATCTGTCCTTTATAGTCCTTTTAAAATGGATCCGTCTTTAATTTAATCAGTATGTCATCACATGAATCCTCCCCATGAATTCCAATTTTTATGGTTTATTGTTTGCCCTGTTTGCCAATTTACTAGTCCATCAGCAGTGCTTACATCTCTTTTCCTGCTGGTACAAGAATGATTTCAAATGTCGCTCAAACAACATCTTTACTGAATGAATTAAGGCTACAGAGTATCTCATTACGGTTCCATTTCACTACATACACAGTGTTTTTGTGCTTGTACTGACAGCTAATTGCTTCAGCTTGCTGGGTCTGCTTTGGAAATAATGAAAAAGCTTTTTTGTTAATTGATGTGAGAGCATTTTTAAAGAAAAGGAATGCTCCATTCTGAATGTTTCATGAGCTGTGAATGTTGAACAATTTCTGGGAAACGTTTCGATTTTGATTCTTGGAAAGTTTTAGAAGCACTGGCTTCAGGGTAAGTTAGAATCATTTGAAATATTTCCATGTAAAAGTGGGTGCCAGATATGAAAGAAGCCAGAAAATTCATCATAAATGGAAGCTGTTGAACTTATATCAACTAGATGGCACAATTTCTTGTACCGCATGCATCAGGTTTGCATGTTCTTGAATTCTCATGTGGGTTTCACTGCTGTTCTTCTCACAGAAAAAGACATCAGGAGGCAACACATTGACATCAAACCTTTAATGGAGGTAGCTTTACTACCCAACAGATGATGTGTGGAGCTGGAACTTTTGTATTGAGATTGAACTTCCTTCCTAGGTTGAGATACTTGTAACAACAAAAATCAGTCCAACACAAAATACATCTCTCACACACAGTATCGAATACCCAACTGTGTTCGAACAAAATGTTTCTGTTAGTGAAACTGAGGTGGAGACCAGCTGTTGAACCCTGAGTGTTGAAGCCTGTTCCTGCTGCAGATGTTGCATGCGAACAGCGCCTGGATCTTTTCTGGACAACAGACATGAAGTCAGTAGAAGGTAATGCACCACCACACTAATGGAGCAAGTCACTTTCTTTACCAGGAGAAAAAGAAAAACTCCCTCTCCTGGCAGGGCTCTGTAGTGCACACTACAGTGAGAAGTAACGCCTTGTGACATCTGAGGACGTTTAACACTGCCGGGTTCATTGTAGCCAAATTTCCTCCTTATTCCTTGAGAGACATCTGTGCTACAATAGATAGAACTGTCTCTTTTACATTACACAGACTTTGGCTATGTCAACCACTTGTCTCATTGCAGGAATCAATTATAAACCACATTTGCCATGATGGGATACAGTATGTGCATATTAAAGTAAAGTCTCAAAGGCAACACAGACTGCTTTTTTAATAGAATCCAGCTATCATCAAGAGATAAATTCCAAGATATCGATGTCATGGAAAAATTGCTGGTTGATCTTCCCAACATGCTCATGTGGAATCTGATAGACTGTTCACTGCCCTTGTCAGGCGGTGAACCAGTCAGCAGTCGCAGGGATGTTGTGGGTAGTCACCCACAACATACCCTCCTTCAGCGTGAGGGGAGAGGGATAGGTTGATGTCACCAAATACGTACATTCCTGCAAAGTTATGGTACCATCAACGGAAAAGCAATGACAGCTTCATAAAGTTTGATTTAATCAGACAGGAGAAACTGAACCATTACATGACATAATCTACAACTCTGTGGTGATATATCCCAGATGTGATGTGCGACGGCAGTGATTAGAATTCAACCGTTTGCATTCGATCCCCGAGAATCTAATCTAGGAGGCGGCTTGAAACGAAAATCTTTACAACGTAATCGCCTACTTGTGTACGTGTGTGTTCATGTGAGTCAGTCTGCCTGTTTACCAAGGTATCTATTAATTTCTTCTGTTTTGTGTATCACAGTGCACTGTCTGGCAATGCAAGTTTAATATGTTGCAGATATTTTTTTGTTCTCATTTTTTATAGTAGCTTCAATGTCATCTCTTTGTTGTCTCAAAATGCAATCAATGAAGGTCTTCCTACCCCATCTAGTGAAAGTCAAGCCCAACCTATCTGGGGCCACTCTGAGCTGTTCTGTCAAATCTAAGAATCAAGCCCATATTTCTTGGAGTCATGTTGTGCTAGTGCTCACACCAGTTTGTGTGTGCCTGCACACCTAATATACAAAAGATCTATTGAAATATGCATGAGGCCCATGATGCCTGCACTAAAAATACACTCAAATAGGGAATACATTGACAGCTCTGTTATTGAGCTCTCCTTGAGCTTCCACTGTCACAGCAGCCACTGATCGCTCTCAAGACTCATGTATTATCAAATGCACGCAACGTTGCGCCCTCTCTTTCTCTCTGACACACAAAAATGTAGTCGGGATCTTCTGCTTACACTCACAACCACTCTCTCTTTTCTGGCCTATCAGTGTCTTTCTTCCTTGCCTGGCAGCCATATGCATTCTCAAAAATAATTTCCCCTCAAAGACTCTAAGATCCAGATGCAGTCCTTTAAAAGCTAAAGCCCACCTTCTCCATGACACGTACTGTTTGTTGCTAAATTTAAATGAGTTGCAGCACAAAAAGCTTTTTCTAGATTCCATAGAAATAGAAAGACACAGTTTAAACTGCTGGATAGCTTACTGGACATAGTCATAAAATGAAAGGTAAATGCTATATAACAACTATGCATATATGATAATTAATAATATCCTGTTGTTGATTCAGTCTAATAATCCCCACCCCCACCCCCCCACACACACACACATAGCAGCTTTCACCATTTTGTTTTGTTTTAATGATGTAACTGGATTTAATAATTTAGTTTTACACGACAAGTACTCACTGAGGAATAAGAAGAGAAGTCTGTGAACTTCTAAGAAGTGCAAGCACAAACCTAGATTTAGAGTAACCCAAGCTGGGGCTTAAAAACTCTTTGAAACTAACCCCAAGGCACCGTGAGAATAAATGTAAAGAGCAGTTAAACTAACTGCCTTCACATAATTTCAAAAATGATTCCAATATTACAGCTAAGGCCTCTTTTTTACTGCCGTAGATAATCAAGCGAGCAGAGTGTTATGCCACATTAAGCCCTGTTCTACCATAAAGACCAAAGAGGGGATAAAAATTCACCAGAAACATACTTGTACGTGTGCGGAACGCCTTTATTTAACATAATACAACATGAATCAGGACTCATAGCCTGCAAACCCACCTTTGTTATCGGCTCAGTTATTTTTTTATATACATCATCATTGTAGGCTCAGTTGCTGCTCTGTCCACTTGTGATGATATCTTGTCCACACCATCACAAAGTAAGGGTTCTTTACACTTTGGAGCAAATTGGTGGGCAACACCACCAGCCTCACCTCTGTAATTGGGCAGATTTTAGAGATGAAATACACCCCTGCGACTTTAATAAGTTCCAGTCCTGGGTTCCAGGTTGCAGCTCCCAAGGTGCTGGTCTGAGTTTGCCAACATTTATCACATATACATCTAACACCGCTCCTGCTAAAGCAGACTAATGCCTTCCTGCTCTGCAATCCCTTCTGTAGCCATCAGAATCAGGGCAACGAATCTACCTTTAATAGTTATCTATGGAGTCTCTCGCATGCAATGAACACCCACATTTATTTCTCTGCTTCCTTCCAATGAAGGTAAGTGGATCAATTAGTGAAGACTACAAGTTCAGCATCTTTACACATTGTATCAATTGGTAAGTTGAGCAACAGCAGGTCCCCAGATTATCTCAGATCTGCACCTCCCCTCGCTCCCATCCCTCCTTCTCTCCCTCCGCCAGACCTTAAAGCCAGTCTCATTACAGAGGATTCTGTGCTACACACAACCTTGGCACACACCTTCATGCTAATGGCCCAAAGATTGATTTTTAATTAGCAGCACTTTTGGATGGTGGCCAGCTTGAATGGGCCTTTATTAAAAATGAATGACCTTTTAGCTTTAAGTGTTAAATGGTGTGAGTTGATGATTTGATTTGGACATTGCAATACATGAAGCTACAAAAATTCCAATATTCACTGATTTGTGTTTGTATATTATGTGGCAATATCCATGAAAAACCTACGGTTAAAGAAACACAGGCCAAAGAGATGAAGTTCTAAAAGTTGTGTGCTGGCGCGAGCAGTGGTGAAGATGAAAAGTGGGTCAAGGCTCAGGGTTGCTCAAAATTTTGGGCCAATGAAATGTCAGTCCCCATTAAACAAGCAGGTCAGATGAGACCAAGACTGTGTACCGAGTGAGTTCATCTGGCAAGAGTTAATCACCCAACTGTACCCGGCTTTGATAAACTGGGCCAGCATTTATGATGGCAAAACACAGCATGAACAGAAAACTACTCTATGATTCTGTTGGATTTTCACTTATTTTTTAATATTTTCATTATTTGCACATTTTACAGTCATTCTTTATGAAGTATATTTTTATAACTGATCCATTTTCATCACGTATTATATTAGCAATATAACTGTATGTTTATAACCATTCTTTTGCTTTTACATCACTTCACGTCTGTATATCCCTGATGAAAATAACTCATCGGCTGCTTTGACTACTGTTAACTGAGCTGAATGTGTAAAGGAAAAAGCCTTTGTATGTCCTACCATTTCTACAGCCTGTTCAAGTAATTTAATATTTTCAGTGATGGACTAAATTGACATGGCAGCTTATGAAGCTGAAATCTGTCAGAGAAACAATGAAAGAATTTGCGTTCTTCACACATTCAAGAATTTGTTTTACACAACGTGTGTAATTTTTTTATTGTAAGTGAAAAGAGATATGGAAAAGCATATGCTTGAAATGTAGGGAAGTCTGAAGTTTGTCCTTTCATCAAATATATAAGGAATAAGTTTCCTGTTTGAATGTTTACACTGTGTATAAGGTACCCACATGCATTTGTTTGGCGTTGTGTACTTCATTTCCTTGTGTGTGTTTTTACCTTCCTCATGAAGCTCTGCATACTTTCCTTGCTGTCCAGCGCAGCTCTCTCTCTGTCACACACACACACACACACACACACACACATTCACATACACACACACACTCCCACATCTGACCTAACAATCCACTCAACAGTAATTTATCAATGCGATCCATCATTATCGTGTTTTATTATGGGCACTGTTGGTGATATAATTCACAAATAGGAACATGTTGTAGAGATGACAATAAGGGAAAGGGATGTCCTTTACCTTTGTCCTCTGCCAAGATCCTTCAGGAGTCTCTGTGGCCCCGTATGAAAGAGACCCTGACTGGGCAGTGTAGCCGGGGATCTAGGGAGCAGGAGCCTGCCCTGTTAGCAGGCTGCATTGTGGGCCAGCAGGACTCCCATTAAGTGCCAAAGAGAAAGAGAGAGAGAACAGAGCAACAGCAGAGCGGGGCCGGAGCCATGTCCCATGATCACGTTTGTATTTGGTAGCCATAACTCACCGCCTGTGCATAGGAATTGATCCCAGCCTGGACACTCCCTGGAGGAGCCCTGGCACTCAGCAGAGTTTGATCCCGCAGATTAATGCAATAGGGATTCCCGGTCCAGGCCTTTGTCTCTAGCCAAACACTTAACGTCCCCCGAATTTGTATCCAGCAAAGGTTGAGTCCCATGTTTATTTGGGTAATGAATTGCTGTAATTAATGCACCTATTGATTTCCCCTCAGTGTCTCCGACAAAGGCCAGTCCGATTTCTAATTTAAAGGGAGTGGGTGTGTTAGCAAGAGGATGAGGAAAGGGGAGGAGAGCCCAGTATAGGCAAAACAATTGCACTATGTGCTCGCAGAATGAGAGTGTAATTGTTCAATGAATCACATTTGAATACATTCAATTAAATCTTTCAAGTTGAGGGGCGTTCGCGCCGTGTGGACGGGGTTATATCGCATCGGTTTCTCTTTTGCGTTGTAATAAAAATGTAAATCCTCGGAGGGCATGCGAGAGTCGATGAGGACGTTTGCCAAGTGGCATCTCAGGGCTCCGGTGTCACGCTAATAACCACAAGGCAATTTTCTCACACAAACAGACAAGAGTACATTAGCATATAATCCCCTGGAATTATGACAGTGCTAATCTTCATCACTGTGCCCTCCAAGAAGAAATCTGGATGTGTATTTGCCAACACTGTAGTTTCAAGGACAGATTAGAAATGTAAGTCACACACTTAACTATGATGAAAATGCAATATCCATTTCTGCGAATCACTGTTTGTGTGTGTGTGCGCACGCGTGTGTGTGTGGTGTAGCGTTTGTGTCCTTTCTATGATCTGAAACCTTAGCAGCGCTCCTTTAAATGCTGTTTATGTCCTTCCTTGCTGTGAGGTCATGTGGCCATGCTCTGTGTAAACACCTGGTCACCACCGCTGTGGAACATGTGACCGCAGAACAATGAACTGCCAGCTGGTCCATCTATTATTGTTTATTGAGGTTCACCTCAAGAATTGCATTTGCTCCACCTCCCATGAGTAATTACAAGAAAATGAGCCTTTGACCTTTGATGTATATTGGAAAAAAACTTTAGGTGTGGTATTGTCAATAAGACTGTATTGATCACCTGTGTAATTACTACTAAATACCTTGACAATCCAAAGGTGGTTGGCTTTACTGTTTGAAAGATATCTACAATGTAATAAATTACAGCAGAGAGAGGAGATAGCATTGGCACAATCATGAAGTCCTACATTTGTTATTCTTTACCATTAAGTGTGATATTTAAATTGTTTTCATATTCAGTGAGGGTACTGATTGTGTGAGAAACACATTCAACAAGGATGGTTATTCAACTCATTAATAATGCGTGGTAACTAATCCTGGGCAGCAGTTTAGTCCATTGCTTGGTTTTCATCATTCTACCAACAATGATGATGAATAATGATTTGCTCTAACCTCCAAAGTTTTTTTTAAGAGGCTATGGTATGCTTATTAAAGACAAAATAGGTAGAAGACTAATTAAGCAGGCCGACAAGGAATGACGGCATGCCCAACTGCCAGAGCCAAGTAAGGGCTTGAAAAATGGCTTCTCTGTTATTTCAATTAATCAGTTGTATTTTGCTTAATTTTGTTTGACGTTGGCAGAAGAAATGTCCTCTGGGAGTAGCCGTCCTTTGACCACTAATGCTTTAGTAATTCTTCTTTCAGCAGGACTCATGATTGAAACAATCAAGTGTACTGTATCTGTGAGTTTATGTGTCCATTCATTTGTTCTGGTGCTTGAGTGCATGTGCCTGTGTTTGTGCCTGTCTTTTAGCCTATAGAGAGTGAATGCTATAGGTTTATTGTTGCAGCAAACACGTGTGCAGCAGTCTTTTATTCATTCGTTTGTGCTGCATTCTTCTCTTCTTTTCCTGTGAAGATTACTTTGGAGGTTGATTGCAAAGCCCACACAACTGAGAGTACAACCTGATTAACCTTACAGTGACTTCAGAAGCATGTGGCTGCTGCTGTTTCCCCTCCTCTGCAAACCTGCAGTCCAGAAAGGAGATGCTGAACTTAACCTCTGCTCCTGTGATGAATTAACAATAGAACAATTCAATGCCCTACTAATTACCAAACACTTCGGACGTGGCACCATTTTTCAGCTCAACCACACAGGTTTGTCTGTACTGAGGGCTTTCACCTGGAATCCTGGGGTTCTTTGCTCTTCCTAACTTTGTTTTCTCTGACATAGATTAGATCTGCCACCCCATTACAGATTCATTTTCCTAATTTTTCATGTCTGTGCCGCGCCCCATCTGCACAGGGCTGATAATTGTGGGGACCAGCCCTGGTGATTAACATCAGCAGAATTAATTACGCCCGCCATTAAGGCTCCAGGTTGCACACAATGATCAAGAGAAATTAACTTTCTCCCAGGCTCCTAAATCATCTAACCTTCAAGTGGAGTGATGGCAAAGAGACAGGCCCACAGTCCTGGACCCCACTCTGCACCTTCTTAACCAAACATGAGGTGCACATCCCACACCTGCACCGTTCCCCACCATGGACATTATAGCTGCAGCTGATGGGTATCAATTACGCTACCTTATGTGTTGGGATGAGTGAGAGGTGTCCAGGGTCTGGTGACTAATGGACCTGGGTTAGAGCCACCCTTTAGCTGGACACCAGGGAGCTGAATGTTTCTCTGGCCAGGGAGCACCAGCCAGATGCAGCCACATTTTTCTCTACACTCTGGAATTGGGTGGCCCATGTGATCACAGGTTAGCCAAAAACCGATGAGGAAAATGCTTCATCTTTTCAGTCACGTAATTTGTTTTGCAGACAGGAATCAAACTATATCAAATAGCCTAACGGGAACCCACGAGGATTTAAAATAATGTCTTTTTTCTTCTTTAATAATGTATGCTGTTGTAGCCTCGTAGCCGGTACAGAAGGCACACGTCTGTACATGAGTCTGGCTCCTCGGAGTATGCTAATGGAGTAGGCCCCATGCCCCCGCAGCAGGGAGAGCACTGGTAATGTCAGGCAGAGATAAGCAAATTGCATTTGTATCATATTGACTTGTCAAGGTTAAGCAGTGAGAGCAGGGGGAGGAGTGGAAGACAAAAACTCTGCATCCCACTCACTCCCTCCTTTGACTATTTAAAAAGACACCCGAGGGGCAAAAGGAGAGGGCAAAGTAGTGAAGGAAAGGTAGAGAGGTGGCTTTGCTGTGATGCTCCCACCTCCATAACAAAGAGATGGCAATCAGAAGCAGCAAACAACAGAAGCACAAATGCATGGGGACGGTTTGGCTCTCTGCTCTCATTTAGACTGATTTGATTTAGCTCCACAGGATCTAATTAAGTTCAGACCAAAACCTCTTCGGAGTTTCAGCATCCATATTGAGAATGTCAACCTTTGAGAAACAGTCACAAGTGATCAAACCTGTGAAGGTATGTTTTTATGAACACGTCAAAATCACTGAATACTGGCTGTCAACGGATATATGGTAATAAAATCTGGTGATCACTATCCATAATGGAAAATATGAATTCTCCTGACAGCCAATGTGACGTGAAGAAAACATAATAACAGAAAAACAGCCACAAAAGCAGAGCTGCTTAGTCAATAAGGAAAAAATACATCCAGTGAGAAAAAAATCAACTAACATTGCTTGAGATTCATCCCATGGTGATTTCCTCAGTGCTTCCTGTTCCCTCTAATTAGTTGGAGCAGTTTTACTTGAATTCAGTGTATAATCCCCTGGATGAAGCACAGTCAGCATATTTTCATTTCCTAAAAGCACGAGAGGTGCAATATCATCAACTCCATCTTCACTCCAATACAGCCTCTGGATGATTTAATAAGGTTTAAAGAAACGTCAGCAATTACACCCCACTCATTGGAGGAAAACTCTGAAACACAATTGCATTACATCTGTAGACAAAGACAAGACACTGCAAAGAAAATTGCTATCTCTGCTTTTAAGGTTATAGAAAGAGCCTTTTTAGTTACAGCTGAGGATGAGGTCTCTTAACACATTATTTAACTTTTGATTTTCTAGGTGTGTTTGTCTATTGATCCCAGAGCCTTGTAATGGTTGGGGTGAGATAGTCCAGAGAGTGTCATAGAGTGACATTTACTGCTTCTGCCATGGGGAAACAGGTAAGCAGAGCATACCATCTACAAAGTAGTCCCCTTTGACACCAGCACTCTACAAATCAAGGCTGAAGGGCAGGCCAGAACAGGGGCACTGACACAGAGGTCCTTTAGAGTTCCAGCTCGGCTCAGGAATGTGGCAGAGCGAAGGCAGCTGGGGAAGAACGACCAGACGTCTGGGGTTTGTTTGGTACTGCGTTTGAGTTAACAAACCTCAACACGAGACAACTCAAGGGGATAAGGAGCTGTTTGGTCACTACATGTCGCATTAAACTTCCATACTTGTTTTTTAGTTTCTAACTAGGTTATCCTCCTCAACTCAAGACTTGAAATTACTCGTGGGGGGTTTCAGCTCTATTGAAATTAGTCCTCCTAGTTGCACTTATTAGATAATACTTCCTGTATTAGTGGGGCGGCAGTGATAGCAGGCAGATTTACAGCTCTCCGCAGGAGGCAGCTACTCTGCTCATTAAACAGAGGATGTCATCACTCCACGCCACCGCTGCATGTTACATGTCACACACATCCTCCATAGGCCAGCCTCCGTCCACCTCCATCCACAACATCCTCTAAATCTGTCATTGCCACCTGGAGCAGGGTCCCACATTTGAGCGTATCGTCCTGCTTCAAGCTCATATGTGCATTTGGTGGGCACATGTGAACGGGAATACACAGGTGTGTGCGTGTGTGTGTTGTGTGTGTAAGTATGTGAGAGAGACAGAGACAAATAGAGAGAGAGAGTTAGTTTTATTTAGAGTATTGCATTCCCAACTCTTCCTCCACCCTGTTTCTGTGTGGACAGATGTGTGGGACAGCGGTCGGTCTCATCCACATGGGGAGCGGTGTAGGCGAGACGCTCATTACAGAGCCAGCTCTGTACACAAGCCAGATAAGCAGAACAGGACAAGATAAGCAAGCGTGGCCAGCAACAACACAGTGTAGCCAGATATTCTGATGCCACCACCAGATGAAATGACATCCAGACTCTCTGTAAACATTTACACCACTGTTCACACCTCAAAGCTCTGCCTTAACTCACGATTTGCTGCTGCTACTTTTAATCAATGCAGGGAAAAGAGGCTTGAATGTTTGTTGAATACTTCACACAACATTTAAACCTGACAACAAGAAAATTCAAAATATATGGAGGTAAAGTTTCACTTTTCAAATCAAAACTTATGTGACACAGAATACATAGTCATATAAAGTTTTATCAGACTTATAGAAAATATTTCTAGCATAGAATATGCATTAACGGCTTAAAATGCAATATTTATCTAGATGTATTTATCTTTCTCAAACTAATATTGGCCACAAGTGCTACCATTTATTAGGTCTTCCTGTTATAAATATTTACTTTCAACCACAAGCCTAAGGCTCCCTCCAAAGTTACCTCTAAGAATTGCATGTAATTTAGGTTTCAAAGCATTAACACGCTGTGACATAAATCAAACGCAGCATCAAATATTAGAATGTTGCTAATTATTTACTGCAATAAATGGTTTAGAATTTGTAAAAATTAACTGATCCTCTACAGTATTTAAATCAACCATTCTTTGTAATCTGGATGAATTTGGAAGTCTTTTTTAATACAAGTATTATAATATCAGCTTACAGTAAATACATGATGATCCATTGTTTATTTTGTATTTATCAAAAAGGTTTGGGTTTTTTTTCATATTTTGCATCCTAGATTTTTCTCAATAGCGGCTGTTTCCTAAGACACTTCGAATGCCATTTCTCTAAATGAATACCATGATAAAATGTTTTATCATGAGGTTTTTTTGTGCATTATATGATGAAAATGAATCTCTATAAAGGCCACAAATGTGTTATAATTCACTGATAGCAATCATTTCTCTAACTGGATAAAAGGCCATTGAGGATTTGCATGTGCCGACTTGCAAAATGACCCACGCCAACACCAGCTATTATACTACATTAGTCATCGACTCCTGGGACCATGCAGGTCTTATGGCTATTCTTTCTGAATGTCATCTAATTCAAAATAATGCAAAATATATTTCTCTGACTGTCTCTGCAAAACGCAATGTCTTTGTATGTGCATTTTGAAAATTTGTGTTCCATATCATTCCTGTATAGGTGTGTTTCATGCATTTGTGTGTGTATTCACGTCTGTTAACTGGTGTTGCATCACCAGACGTGAAGGTCATAATTCAGCTGCTCCATAGTGATGCAGATAGTGTTTACTTTATCTAAGTGGTGCCATTAGACATCATGTCTGCAGAAATAAAGCCATTGCTTCTCATCCGACAGATTGGTCCTCTCACCATCAGCAGCACAATCATTCTCTGTGATAGTACAGCACAGGGGAGGGAAGAGGCGGCGGCCCTCTAAGATAGATGTGTGTTATTGTTTGTCGGATGACAGTGTGTTTCAATCAGGTCTTCCGTGCTCTAATCCCAGGTAGAGCTTTTGAAATGCTGAGTCAGTTACTGCCTCATCGATCCATCACAGTGGGTTAGTAGTGGGCAGGTGTACTCCCCTGCTCCCATGAGACTGAGGAAACACCTGCCCTGCACTGCTCGGGACTTCATCATCCCACCATTCCTTTGTCTCATTCTGCTGGTAGCTCAACGTCGGACCACAGAAAAGTGTGAAAGCAGCACTTTTGTGGTCGTTTGTTGCCTGTACACAAAAATTAGGGGAAGGGAGAGACGGTTTTTACGTTGCCTCCCACACCTGCCCCCTCCCTTAATTCCCTTGCAGGAAGAAGGAGCATGCCTTGTGTGGACCGCACACATCTGCCTCAGAGCACCGCGGATCACAACCAGCTCACACCATTTAAACAGAGAGTAGGCATTCAGTGTCACACTAGTGTTGAATCTTCATTTTATTAGATGATCACCGTGTTATCTAAATGAATATTCATTTGCGTTTGCTGTGGTCTAGGATGACTTTAGAAAGCCTAGTGGTTATTATTACATCTGAGAGCAGTGCACCAGTGAGGGATGAGAGTCTATGTTTCTCCTGCTGCAGGCAGTCAATTAGTGCCAGAGGGAAACACAGCACTTCTCTGTTACTCTTCGCTGAGGAGCTGTAAATAAAGGTTTTTATTACACCACACTATCTTCTCTGGACATCAATAGGCCAATGCATTGGACTGTTTCCTAGCATAATCACTCCTCTTCCTATTTCTCACTAAAAGCAAGAACGAAGGTCACAGTCACTGGTTTAAACATGTCAAAATTGTCACAGTCTTGGATTTGCTGCTATTCTTGTGGTGACTTTAGCACCGGCTTTAATTTATCAATCTATCATTCATTTTGAAAGGGACTGACAAATTAAGAAACCCAACAGACTATTGTGGAAAGAACCTGAAATTATCTGTCCACATATGAGATCATAAAAACATGTAGCTAATTTTAAAAAACAATTTGTCTGGCCTATCTCAACAGAAAAAGTTATTTTTCCTTATTAACCCAGTTTAGGGAGTTGCTACAGTGAAATAAATGTCATGATCTATAAACTCACTGCTAATAAGTTGTTTATATACAAATCCAGCTCAGTATATCTTCTAATCATACGTTGTGAATGTAATTTTAAAGGCAAGAAAATAAACACAAACAAACTTCTGTTGAATTATTTCAATATGTCACTGTGTTGATGGAATCATGTATCTATTTAGAACATGGTATGACATTTATGACTACAGTATATAAAACAGTTGTCACTACGTATTGTTTCACAATTTCAAAGTATTTTCTTCCAAGTCTTACATTTTTCAGACAAATTTTTACTAATCATTGATTTCTCCACGTGAGCAGCCAAATTTTTTTTTACTGAATATTGATTTCAGTAAAAACATTTAAAAAATTTATTTATTTATTTATTTATTTATTCTTCTTTTACAACTGCTGCAAGTCATAATACCGGCTTTTAAACCCTCTTTTGCACGGCAGGCTCTGCTTTTGTAGATTTTTTACTGATATTTTTATAGGTACAAAAATAAACACATAAAAAATATCTATTGTGCTAATTCCAGAGTAGATTACAGGAACATATGTATTTCTTTTTTATTCTGTTATTTTCAAAGCAGATGTCTAATATCTCTGCTCTCAATTCATGCTGCAGATAAAAAAGATTCATAATCCAAGGCCACTGTAACCAACTTTAGATCCTGCAAAATTGAATGCTGATACTATTTATATTTGGTGTGATTTGCACCCAAGTTCCTCTATGCTAGTGAACAGGAAACAGATGCTAGGAATTGTTCTTTCCCTAAATTCCTCAGAGACAGACTCTAGTCAAGACCACGGCGTGAGATTGGCTTTGTACTTCTATGTAAAGAGGTAGTAGAGAGTGACTAAATTGACTCCCTGGTTTCCCTGCTCTGAATCTCCATTTCCTCACAGTTTCCACTTGCGTATGTCCGTCTACAAAAACCCAGGTTATGGCAAGCAGGCTTCCCTAATGGAGTCATGGAGCTTGGTCTGTGCTGTCTCAGGACAAGGTCAACCTTAACACCCAAGCACTGCGGACGTTAAAGGTTAGGGTTTGTGAGGGGCATTGGAAATACTGTATTTCAATAACAAATATTTACGCAGCGCAAACACATGTGATAAAACCAGCTACTGCATACAGTATTATCTCACTATCTATGAAAGTTAAAAAATGCATCTCTAATAAAGAACACTTTTTCTATGTAACAACTAATTGGGCAATAATAAAAAATGTGTTCCCCATAATTGTATTAATTAAGGAAACAAATATAATTAGGGTTTGAGATGATTTCAGATAATCAAGTAGCCAGACATGTGACACAAGGGAAAAATAATAATTTAGTACCAAGGAATATTGCTAGACATTTACAAGGTGATATGAGCTGAAAAATTAAAGGCCCATCTTTTCGTGGACGATGCTGCCATCTAGAGGACAGAGATGGAGAAACAGGATGAAGGTCAACATAAACGTTCCTTGACATCCTGGACTGGTAACGCTGCGATTTGTTGTGTGTAAATTATAAAGGTTTGAGTTTGAGCATGTGTGGTTAATGTTAGTGGGGAAAACATGATGTTTATTACATTTAGAGATTTATTAGACAGGAGGGCCTGCAGGGTTTGCGGGTGTTTTGTACTGCTCAGTCACTTTACTGGTATTGTGACATGATGCCACCTGCTGTTGAATCACTTCCTGTATTAGTGGACATCAGCTGAAGAACGTGATCAGAGCAACAACTCTCTGATGCAATTAATTCAAAAAGGTTTTTAAAAGGTGTGTGTGTGTGTGTGTGTGTGTGTGTGTGTGTGTGTGTGTGTGTGTGTGTGTGTGTGTGTGTGTGTGTGTGTGTGTGTGTGTGTGTGTGTGTGTGTGTGTGTGTTAAGAATAAAAGGGGGAAAGGTTATATTCATGGCATCCTTCACCCACCTCACAGATGATCTGCAGCCTCTTGCTCTTCCCTCACAAAGATTTACTGTACATGAAATTTTTGCTGACATGGTACTCCTTCGCTGCCGTGTCTCTGATATATGGCAAACCATAATTTGGAGGTGTAAAATGGGCATAAAACCCATATTAATTATTTAATCATGCTTCTAAGTGCTGCCTTTTAGTCCACACCGGGATGTCAACCCCCTCTATTTCAGAGGTTCGTTATATCACTCATTTGTCAAAAAAAATTACAATCGAGACTGAGATTATAGTTGTGATAAATCATAGCAACCCAAGCATTTTTATGGATGTCATTAATTGTTACTTTTATTAATTTTTAGCCCATTTAATGTAAATGAACTCCTAATTGCATTTAAATCTGAGTTCTCCGGCCATAATTGAACGCCTACTGGCATACGTACCAGTGATAAATACCCTAAACTGCAATATTCAGATGGAGAACGACACTTATGAAATAAAAACCTGTTTCATTGGTTTGTTGAAAGCCTTATGAAGGGAAAAATTGGTCACCATGAGTGCACTGAGTAGCATAAAGTGGAACGAGTGATATATGTTTGTGTCACGGGGCAGTTAGGTAGAAAGACTGAAGGGTGTGATCAACAAGCAAACAAACGTGTTGTCCTGAGGATGGGTTGAGGAGGTGAAGGCAGAGCATCCATCAAACCACGTCTGTGAGAATCTGATCCTGTTTTGTTTACTCTCACAGCAGGACAAACACTTTTAGTAACAATATTTCGTTCAGTTATGAGATTTTTCAATAGAGCTGCAGCATTGATTGCTGGGCATTAGATCAGAGGTCTGTTTGGAAAATAATAAAGAGCCAGCATATTAGACAATTTTTCGTCACTTCACCAGATGGATAGCAGCATATGCACTTAACTATTGTGATATTTCCTGAACCCAATAATATCCTTAAACTAAAATGCTAAAGATGTTGTTGTCAATAATAGGAGCCTTTTTAAAGTTTCCCCTTCAACAATGTAACCCATTAAGTTCTTGTTTGACGTGGGTGACTTTAGTTTGAGGATGAATCAGGATCTTACAAAAGGTATTTGCTATTTAATTATATTTGCTAGGTTTCAGATTCCAATATCTGTGTTAGAAGGTAAGGCCATATGGCAATGTATGAAAACTTTTAAAATCAATAAATGTCCATGTCTGTTCATCAAATAAAAGTGCTTCAGCAATAAGTAAAGAACCAAATCAATCATCCAATCAATCATCAAATCAAATATTCAGCGTTCTTATGTTTTTATTTTTATGTGTTTTGTCAGTGCACATAAGGTTGGGAAGAATAAATTGAGAGTAAAAGACCCATTGTATTCTCATAACCTATGAAGGTTATGAGACTTCAGCTTCAAAATTAGCGTTTCTTAGCCTTCAGTCCAGGGAGAGCAGCAGGTTGTGGTTGAATACGTGCAGCATTATGATAATGCAGGAGGAAAACAGCCACTGAAGAAGAAAAAGAAGAAGAACAATAACATGAACAAGAACAAGAGCAAGAACAAGAACGAGTGTGAGCGTTCTTACTAAACTCCCCTCAGAAATGTGCAGATCACATTTAGCCATTTATTGTCACCACACTCCAACAAATTTCATTTCATTTTTTTTGAAGAACATGGTTTTCAAATGTTCACACATGGCAACACATCAAAATAAATAAATCAAACAATAAAAATAGGATATTGGCAACAGACGTTTCAATTAGGTTCTCCAACTACGCCTGTTGTATGTACTCCGAAGTAGGAATAATGTTGCTCATTAGAGCTTTAATTAAGGAAAAATGTATGATAGAAATTATAAATCAGATGTTATTTACCCATTTGTATATTTTTAAGAAGTGGATTGGAACAATTAAAATGCAAATACTGTAACAGCAGTGGAAAAAAAGTGGAGCAAAACACAAGCTGTATGTTAAATTTGAACTATGGGCTCATTATAAATACTCATCATTAATAGTGTCAGGGAAACATTACTCTTTTATTGGGGCTGTATTTTCCTCACACACTCCAATAAAGTTAATGACAGACATTGTCTAAACCATAAAACAGTCATATATTTGAAGATGTTGCAGATTCAACGGGGCCCAGTAGCATCTGGCTCATAGATCACACTTGCAATCAAGTGTTCTTGTCAGAGAGTTCTAATGTGGACTGAAAACACAAATATGTGCTCTGTTTGCAAAATGAGAGCTGAATGCAAATAGAATATAAGTCATGTTATGTTTTGAACCATAATATAAAACCATTTTGATATGTGGATTTATGCTCATATCATCATATCATATCACATCATATCATATCTCCAACACTATGTTCATGTCGACAGAGAGAGTGATTTGATCCTCTTAAATATTGCCATTTGCCTGTCTGAGACACTATGAATTTCAGTCTTTTGATGTTACAATGAATATGTATTTTGCACAATCTGGTACATATTTAGTTTGTTGTGTTCCTCTTATGGTTTAAATGTACAATGCTCGGAACAACCACAAATGTGAGTAACAAATGCTTTGTTGATGTTGGAAACAGAAATCTTTTGCTCTAAATATTGACAGGAATTGTTTTTATTCTGTGATGTTTTTGATGTATTTCCAGCATTTAACTTTCATGTGATGTGACAAGAGGCTTAGCTGCAGAAATCCCACTGACACATGCCAAAAACTGAAGAAATGCATCAATAAATGTGAACATTATGACTGAATTATATTTCTGTTGAGGTCACAACACCACCTTTTGTAACTGCTGATGCTACAACATCCCCATTTTGGGCCCAGTGTGAAGTCTGATAGTTGTCAGTGCAATTGCACTAAAAGCGCAACAACAAGTAAGGTATGTAACTATAATTACAAAGGAGCCTCGTAAAGCTTAATTCTTTATTCTCAGTGTTGCACATGCTGCTGTTATAGATACATGCTCCTTCAAACTGTATAAAATCATATCAACAGAGATTGCTATTGTAAGTAGAATCACTGGTGTTAATTAATTACAATATGCTTTTATTTCAAATTATATATCAAATATCATAGAGATACATCAAAGTGAAGTAGTTAAATACGCCACAGCTTAACAGTTTGATTTAGCCTTCAGTGACTTCCACTAGCAACTGCTTTGTGTTAATTAGAAAAGCCTGGTTTATGTAGCCATACAATTGTGCTGTTATTCAAAATCAAAAACACAAAAAGTACCAAAAAGGATGAGCGCAATTTGTAGGTACCAAAGGTCCCACAGTTTGCAATTTTTGATTTCATACGTGAAAACTACACAGCAACTAGAGAGCACAAACCTCCGTCATGGGGTAGTTTGGTAAAAAAGAGTCATCACAAACATTTTGATGTATTTATGGATGAATGGATGTAATTATATACATTTAGGTCACATTCCACGCTCCAGTGCGAACAAAGCATCAAAAGCATCAGAGCACTTCATATGCTGTGTGGAATGGTTATGTGAAGTTTCCTTCTATACCAGTAGATGTCGCTAGCGGACGTTATTTTCTTCATTATGCGAGAGACAATGTACCGAAAAATCCTAGATGACAGCAATGTCATACAGTTTTACATATTTTTTTTGTATATAATTTTGCATACAGAGACATACTATGGCTCTGTTTTACTGTTTATAGTGATTATCCATCGTCAGCAGTCCAGGATGGCGGAGGCTACGTCACGTGATCCACTCAGATCCGCTCCCGTGGCTATCTGCGAAATGGAGGTGAGGTACCCGTTAATGTTAGAGCTTAGACACGGTTATTTATGTAAATGCTATAAAAGTATGGTAATATATCACGAATATATAACATGTAGTTATGAAATGTGACATACTGGACAGTAGAGTGTGACCTCCCTGCTGTATAAACCCGGAGCGCGGTTCTTTTCGTGGTATCCGTGGCTTCCGCTAAGCTAACGGCGCGCACAATTAAAAGCTAACGGGGTCGCGTTCCTCCCGGGAAGTTGTGTGCTGGGTTGGGTGTTCGCTTAAACGTTGAAAGAATGTGTTGTTTGTTTGTTCTTGATATACCGATCGACAATTTGTATTTTGTTGCTACTGGCAAAAATTCACGCGGGGCATTTGACGGGGCATTTGAGCTACCTGCCCAGGCCGGAATGCTAACGTAGCCGTTTGAAACCCGTACAATGAACAACCGGTGAGGCGATGCGGCCTAAAACTACAATCCTTGTAGTTTTTCATCATACTGCACAACCGAGAGAGTTTGTCTTATTTGAAATTGAAAAAAAATTGAATTCATAGCGATGGAGTGTTGACTCCATTGAAATGTACGGTATTGTAGTACATCCGTGTCCACGTGCTCCATTCTTTCACCTGCAGATGGAGAAGGGGATGTGATGCTGAGCCTCATTTTCTCCTCTTTGAGGCGACTGAATGCCAGGTCTCTGATATAAATAAGTGTAAATAATAAATCTTTTTTTTTGTTGTTATTTTTTTACAGGACCGTGAAGCTAAAGAACCCGAGCAGCTCAGAAAGCTATTTATTGGAGGTCTGAGCTTTGAAACCACAGAGGATAGTTTACGGGCCCATTTTGAACAATGGGGGAGTCTAACGGACTGTGTAGTACGTATAGATGTGTGGCGTGACTGCCTGAAATTATCTTAGATTTAAAATAAGTTTGTGAAACCTTAATGTGTTATTTTCACATTTCCAGGTGATGAGGGATCCCAATTCCAAGCGTTCAAGAGGCTTTGGCTTCGTGACGTACTCTTCTGTAATGGAAGTCGATGAAGCTATGAAAGCAAGGCCTCATAAAGTAGATCAGCGAGTTGTTGAACCCAAGAGGGCTGTATCCAGAGAGGTAAACCCAATCCCTGACCTGACAGGTGAACGGGTCAACAGCGGTATTATTTGGCATTTGCTGATTGAAAATCATTATGTTTCAGGACTCCAATAAACCAGGTGCCCACCTGACGGTGAAGAAGATATTTGTTGGTGGTATCAAGGAAGACACAGAGGAGTACCATATCCGTGAATATTTTGAGCCGTATGGAAAGATAGACAGCATTGATATCATGGAGGATCGTGGGACTGGAAAAAAAAGAGGGTTCTGCTTTGTGACATTCGATGACCATGACACTGTAGATAAAATTGTTGGTGTGTAGCGGAGCTTTTTGTTTACCTTGAGAATTTTCCTAGCTGTGAGTAAACACAATCCAGTAGAATGAATGTCTTGTTTTTTCTCTGTTTTTCTAACAGTCCAGAAATACCACACAATCAACTTCCACAATTGTGAGGTCAGGAAAGCTCTCTCAAAGCAGGAAATGAATGTTATGTCAAGTAACAGAGGTGAGCACATGATGAGATGGAAAATAAAGCTGTTCTTTTTGTCTGTTTATAAGAAAAATGACACCCTTTGTCCAATCAGGCAGGAGTGGAGGATCTGGTAACTTCATGGGGAGAGGAGGAGGAAATTATGGAGGTGGTGGCAACTTTGGACGAGGTAAGGATTTGCTTGCCTGTTGAACTTGCCTCTGTCTTTAGTCAAATCAGCGTGGGTATATTTGATAGTCACATGTTCCAAAAAGTGTATTCAGATCTAACTTTTGCGTCTATCTGCCACACGCTTGTGAGAGTAAATGTTTCAAGAACCCTAAGATGTCATTTCTTCTGGTTTGGCACAAATGTCCAGTATAAATAAATAAATGCTGGACTGATAAATATGTTTGGTGGTTAAAGGCCATTGTTTCATCGTCTAACTTTTTTTTGACATAACTCAAGTATTCACAGACCAATTATGGCAAAGGTCCACACAGATATCTTAACAGTTTAAAGTGAGGAAGTGATGAATGAACATTTAGTTGCATGTTTTCAAATTGTTTCATATTCAAAATGTCAATAGGCAACATAACATTTTGTGGAAACACATCTGTGGCCTTTGTTCAATGGTGTGACTCGGTGACAGATTGGGAACTTGTGACAGTGTTTTGCATTAGATTTTCAACCTGAAACCATGGAGTTTTTTATAGATCGACAATATACAAATTCGGTTGTGATAATGCTATTTCTTGCTTCATCTTTTTTTTCTAAAGTACTTCATTGCAAGTATTGAATCTTTTCAGACATGCGTGTAAATTGAAACTCAACTAGTTCATTGAGGCCTATGATTACCAATCTGGAAGTTTTGGTTTCCAGTTTATTTACATGTAAGCAAGTTTTTAATATATTACGTCAGGGAGAGTAGGCATTAGCAGGCCTTTATTTCAAATGAACCCATACTGTTGAGACAGTCTCCTGTGGCAGAGCTTTACTGTGAACAGTTTGATCATGGATTTATTATGACATGTATTTTGTGCTTGTTTTAGGTGGTTATGGTGGAGGACGAGGTGGTTATAATGACGATTTTGACAACGGTGAGATGTTGCAAAATTTTAATTTTCAGAAGTCATGAATTGATCTACTTAAACAACTATGTCGTGTTTGAGAATAGTGTTGAGGTAATTAATGAGCTCTGTTTTTTTCTTGTAGGTCCAGGGGGAAATTATGGGGGAGGACCCGGTTATGGTGGAGGTCGGGGAGGATATGGAGGCGGTGGTCCAGGGTATGGCAACCAGGGCGGAGGATTTGGTGGCAACTGTGATGGAGGTTATGGAGGCAATAATGGAGGTAGGAATTGTACCGACTTTGGCCCTATGTTTCTTAATGTATTTCTAGATGCAATTGATAGAAAATTTTAACAACAAATTACCTCAAACCAATACTTGAAACTCATTCCTCCATTTCCAGCATATGGAGGTGGTGGAAATTACGACTTTGGGAATTATGGTGGGCAACAGTCCAACTACGGGCCCATGAAGGGTAACAACTTTGGTGGCCGTAATTCCGGGGGACCCTACGGCGGTGAGTGTAACCCAATGGAATGAGTTAACAATTTCTTCTGAAGGGTATTTGACATTCTGTGGTCACCAATCCTGTGATCGTAGGTGGCTACAACTCTGGCGGCAGCGGCGGTGGGGGAAGCTATTCACGGCGATATTAATTTCATGTTTTGGTAAGTTGCATTCAGTTTTACACCACACTCGTAGCACAGTACAGAGTGAGCCCATGAAAGTGCAGAATAACTATTTGTTTTATCCTGTATCCATTCAACAGGCTTCAGTTCTTAGGAGAGGCGAGGAGGTGAGCAAAGGAATTGTCAGGAAAGCTGCAGGTTACTTTGAGGCAGTCATCTGAAAGCATTAGAGGAACACAACTCAGACTTTACTCGGAGAAGTTTATGGAAGAAGGACTGTATACACAAGACATGAGCGCAGAAAAATCTTTTCCTTATTGTGATAGATGTTTCCCTACCAAACAATTTTTTTCCTTACGTTCGTCTGAGTTGTTGTAATGTTCCCGTGATATGAAGGGTAAAGAGTCAATTGTTTCATTCTCTAAAATTAGATCTTAAAATTATTTCACTTTTTATATTGGTCAGTTATTCTGCTGAAAAAGTAATGCTTTGTCTTTTAACATTATCTTGTCAATTAGTATAGTTGCATCAGTCCCCCAGACTAGTGAGGATTGCTCTTTTCTTTTTGATGTTATCATGATTACTCAAGTGTATTTTGATTTTTGTACAGTGATTAAATCCTTCTTGGTACCAGTGTCAACAATTATAAGGTGTTCGGACTAGAATTAAGGGAATCCCTTATTTTTCTTTGTTCCCGGAATTTAGGATTGTAGCGTGTTCTGATATTTTGATTAGTTGAAAAAGACTGAATAAAAATGTGTAGTGAAGTAACATGAAGTTCAGTGCATTATTCGCTCAGCAAAAGATTAAAGGAGTAACTAATTTGTCTGTTTCCTGCTCATTGTGATCGCAGTTTAGCAAATAAGCCTGTGGTGAAAGCAGTATAGGTTGTTTGTGTACTGTATTCACTCGAACCAGGGCCGAAGACCAGGGAGATTTGGATAGTCCTAGGGCGAGGGTCTATGCACCACTTATGCCAGTGTTTAGCGAGTAAGATTATAACAGCCACAAGCACCTGCATTTGGGCCCTCAGCATCACTAGTGTGGAAGATTGCAGATGACTGTCAGACAGGACGACTTCAGCCCCAGCACAGTGGACCAGTCAGCATTTTGAGAGAGAAGGGAGAAGGCAGCATCAAGCACAACGCCCATGGAGGAAGCTTGCAGTGTCGTTCCTGGTAGTGAGCATCTATCTCTCTTTCAAGGCTAGCTAAACCCTCCAGCAGCTGGTGCTAGCGAAGAAAGACTAGTTCCTGGACACATTGGAGATCCTGTTAAGTCAGATACTGCAGTTGTACCCACAAATTCTAGTTTTCAGACATTAACAAGAAAAGGGAGTATTTCACAAAAGCAGGCTTGAGACGATGGAGCAGGTAAGAGTAACCACTTTGCTTGATTTGCAGATGTGTGGAAAGAGGAATTCTCTTCTTGCTGAAAATCTGTAGAGACCTGATAACATGGAAGGTTCTCGATGGGTAAGAACTCTTTCAAAATATTATCAAAGGGTGCTCATATTGCAATCTAACAGTGCACATGGCCAATATGTAGGATGCAGTGGTGCTTTTTTAGGGAAGTGTTGCACCACTACAACCATGTTTTTTTTATTACATTTACTATCCCACAAATCATTCTGACAACTATCAGTTTTGTTTCCTTGGAGAGAGGGGGTTATGTACAGAATGTCTTTTCTTTTTTAGCGTGTCAACTGATAAAGTCCCTCGTCAGGACCAATACTAGCAAGATAATTTCACTTTCTTGCATATTAAAACTCTTGACAACTGTAGTTGATGCACACTCGTACAAAAGCCTCAAGTGTAGTAAGGAAAGATGAATGACTCGTTAACGTCACGCTTCCAAAAATAATCTACCCTTGAAACCCTTGTTTCTTGACACCTTGTGAAACAAGTTTTGCAAGTTGCAATCTTATATTGTCTATAATACTTGTCTTACATCTGAGCGCCTTTGCTGTTTAAATCAGTGAAGGCAATTTAGTTTCAGTTATTAGCTTTAATTACATAATCAGCGGACAATTAAAATAATGGAAAGAACTATTATTCACATAATGACCATTTGGTCGATGTGTCCAATCTAATGCAATACAATTCCACTCAATTGAGCTGCCATATAGTCTAACCTTTCCAGTTTTCAGAATGATCCATTTTTGATATTAACATATAAATATGAAGATCAACATGCTAACAGTCCAATATGACAACCAAATATTAAAGACCTGCTTGACGTCATATAAAGACAATGTTTGAAAGAAAATCTGAAATATTGACATCACAAAGTAGACTGGATGAACAGGTGTGTCGGATTTCACCAAACAAAGTACACTGCTATAAAAACTACTGACACATGAGCCAGATAATGTGATCAGTCTAAGGTAGGTGATGATAGTATAAAGCACAGTTAATCAGAGATGCATGAATCTTAACAAAATCGAAGGAGCTCAAATATCAATCGCTCTCAAAGTTGTCTGTAGAAAGATGGAAGTGTGGTTTAACAGCAAACTGGTCTCACAACTTTTTGTTTTTATACTCTCCAAGACATAATTGGCTATTTCATAACACCCAAACATCAGCTACTGGAAACAACAAAAAGAGATGAGTATTTAAAGCACTGACACAATTACTGCTCTGTAAGAATGTGGCCACCTTCCTGTAAATGACTGTCAGCTAGGAGGAAGACATCCTTCATTAATGTGGTTGTGTGTGTGTGTGTGTGTGTGTGTAATACATATGAATAGTTTCATGCAACAAATGTAAATCCTGTTTTTTCTTTTAGTTATGTTCTTCAGGGTTAAGGTCAGATTTGCTAAATGGAAAAATGTCTGCTAATGTTTATCAGCTGAAGGATAGTGTCTCCATAGAGACTAACCCCTGGACAAAGAATAAAGCTGTGTTAGGCCAAATATCAGCACTGCTATTAACTATACTGACTTATTTGTACACATAACTGTGATTTATGCTCTTAAATAAAAATATTTTTCATTACTTGAGTGACTTTTTTTTTTCATTTTTAATTTTGGAAAAGCACTTTGAAAGCAATATGTCAAAACACAAATGTTTGCCTTTACTTTGAAATGCAGTATTTAAAGATTTCATAGTCTAATTTAGATGTTTTACAGGTCCTTGACTCTGGGCTCACCCATTTAGTTTGGCAGTGTTCCCATGGAAGTTTTTCCATGAGTAGAGAAGGGCTTGGTGATCAAAGGTAATGTTTGTGTGTGAAAGTGCAGCTAGAGCACGAACTGGTTGAGTGGGAATTTACCGATATTTATAACCTTTCCTGGTGAACCATTGTGAAGTTGTCAAGATTGATTCACACTCCTGATACTCAACTGTAGGCCAACAATTGTAGTCTTTGTTGTGTGACATAATGAATGCAATGGGTGTTGTTTTTTTTTCTTCTAAGCCACAGGAATTGTAATGTCTTAAAAGATTTGGGTTGGTATATTGGCTTATTCTAATAAAGCAGCTTGTAAAGGTCTTTTAAGAAAAATCTATTCTGGTACAATATTCCTTTTCTGCTGCTCTAAGCCCTTCAGTGGTCAAGATCTGAGGTGGACACGCGGTAGGTTGTGCAATTCTTTCCTAGACCCTATATCCATCTGGCATCAGGCTGTTGGAGACTTTGGCAATAATGTACAAGTTCCTGTTTTCTGAACATTAAAGAGGCTAAGACAGCGATATTATAGTTTAATGAAAAGCACAGAGCTCATGATTTTATAAAATAACCTGAACAGAAAATCATAAACATATAAAATATAAGTAACAATGATTGAAACAACCTCAAGCACACTATTTACAGTATATACATATGCAGTAACATTTTATATCAGTGTGAAAGCAGGTTAGGTTTATATTTACAGTGTTGGTTAAATAGACTATAATACAATAGTAAAATATCAAAAATATTACAACATTCATTAGAAATGAGCCAAAACTATACAATAGTTCTTAGCAGAGCTACAAAGGCTTTAAAGCTGAGTGACTATGAAGTATTTGCATAGTAACACCATTATAGCGCGTATTAAGCAGGAGGCGAGTTGTCTCTGCTCTTGATGAAAGTCTTTTTCATGCGAGGAACAAGGAAGATGCTGCCGTTTGTCGACTGCTGGAGGGAGTAATTGGACGGGGAGTAAGAATTCCCTTTCTCATCTCTCAACATACCAAACACCTCCAGGTACAATCTGTTGAGCTGTTGCTTCATTTCCTTCAGGTTTATGACGTTCTGGTTCTTCTCGCACTGGAGACGTTCTTTCTCCTCCTTGAGGGAGTCCAGCTCACCCTCCAGACCCACTATGTTCTCCATCTTGCGTTTGCGACAGTTCTGGGCAGCTACCTTGTTCTTGCCTCGGCGGCGAATGTCCCGGACCAGGGCCAGCTGGGCGTCGTTCAGTCGGTGCTTTGACATCAGCTCATTGAAGTCATCAACGGGCAGATTGATGATCATGTCTACAGTGAAAGGGATTTTGAGGGCCTTAGCCCTCTGCTCGTCTCGGGAGAGACGCACATCAGAGCGTCTCTTCTGCTTGTCTTTGGTGAAGGGAGTGTTGCTGTGACCGCTCTCCTCTTCTGGGTCTGTCTTGTGTGGTTTGGGTTTCATTTTCTGCTGCAGTGGGGGCCTGTCTGTTACAGATAAAGAAACAGATTGAAGGTCATCCGATGGGAAATTCATTAAGAACATTTCTGAGTAATCTGCTTCTGAACTTCCAGGGTTGTGGTCCATCTCCTCCATGTCTGAATCACTGTACGTGAAGGACCCGTCTCCATATAGGGATTTCCCAGGTGAACTAACATTTGGGCTTTGGTGTAACGAGATCCCTGAATCCGAGTCTGGCAGTTCAGCCATTAAGTTATTTTGGCCTCTGTCAAAAGCATCTCCAGGAGAAAGGCTGTAAAGATCTAGTGATGAGAAGGAAGGCTT
Source organism: Antennarius maculatus (assembly GCA_013358685.1). Lineage (NCBI taxonomy): Eukaryota > Metazoa > Chordata > Actinopteri > Lophiiformes > Antennariidae > Antennarius > Antennarius maculatus. The sequence goes on along the minus strand of CM023618.1, from coordinate 7,376,973 downwards.
GTTTGGAGTATCAGGCATCATTTCACTTTCATGTGGACTGCTGCTGTCCTCCAGAATGGTATTTTGATAGTAAATGTCACAGAAACTTTCTGCAGCAAAGCCATCGTTTAACTGAGAAGCTTTCCCCGTCATCTGGTTGAGACCGTCTGGTGTCGCCACGTTGGGAGCTGAGCCTTCGTACGTATTCATAAATTCTGCTGGACAAGCATTTACATTGTTGGTTTCTCTCTCTGTTAAATTGGTCATGGGGTAGAAAGGATAGCTTTGAGTCTTTGATTCAGGGCTTTTAATCGGAGGATAAGCTGTGGTCTCCAGTGTGTCCTCCATTTGCATGTTCAAGCAGTGCTAGAAGGAAGAGAGAAAGAAACATAACATGAAATACAACCCACACTTAAACACAAGTTCCAAGCTCTTCTCTGTCCTGTGTTTAGTTTAGATCGGTAGCAGATTGTGACGACTTAAAAACCTGTCAGAAAACAGCTCTCCAATAATTGCTTTAACATGGAATCCACTGGGCACACTCAAGTATCACCAGAGGATACAAAGCCAAACAGGTGTTCCAGCAGACAGGTTTTTTAATGATAGCACAGGCAAACAGCAGTTTTACGTAATTTCCAAAGCTAACTGTAGTTATTCATGTCAGAAATCATCACTATCGATCAACTAGTTCGCTGATAGCTTTATCTTTGTAAAGCAGCTTAATGAAACAAAATTCCCTTCGCTTATCAGTGGCTTTCCATGTCAGGTAATAGCAGCTAAGGCAATGCAGCTCAATGGAACACTATTGTTGGGATTTTAGCCCAGTGCACTCTAACACAGTGAGTGGTAAAGGCAACAAAGGGCAGACTGCTCCACCCATCAGCTCATGCAAATATGAGTTGCGTTAGCTCACAGCTGATAAGGCTGCTACTGAAAACTATCATGCACAAATGTTCATGTGTCTACATAGAGTAAGAACACACACACACGCACACACCCTCTGAAAAATGTCTGGGTTCTTGTAAGTTTTACATCTCACACAACCTCCTACCTTTTACGCTATGAAGATTCCACAATGAAACTTTATCAGAGTGGAATGAACCAGGTGCACCTGCCTCACTTATGAGACCCCCCTTCTTGAACAGCAAACAAAAATGCATTTGTTCTCTAAAGCTGTGCTCCTGCAGCTGACGCATTCTTTCGGTATTTGTTCCAACGCATACCAGTTCACACCATCATGCCATTGAGGGGATACAATCTGTCTATTATACCTGCAACTCAGGGAGGGACAAAAGCTCCATCCAAGCTTGCTCCAAATCTGGGGACATCCTCTGTGGCGGCGGTGAAGATAATCGGCTGGGGGAGAGGGTGGCCGGTGGCAGGGAAGGCTGCTCTGGTGACATCATGGGTACAACAGCAGTTGTGTCCAAGGAAATGGAAGTGTCCTGTCAGACAAACACAATATAATTGCTATATATATATATATATATATATATATAACTACAAGTGTTAATGGCAACAGGTAATAACGTCACCTGTTCACAAATTGCTGTTCGTACCTCAGTTTCCTCCACAGGAAATGTCTCTGCCAGTAGCTGCAAACATTCATCAAATGACATTGCATCACCGCTCTCTTCTGTGAAGCTGACGCTCTGTAAAAAATGATTAAACGCATATTTTAAAACTGAACCCGAGTATGTGTTGTACACTGTCTTTGTAAAGCAACAGCAGTTTTCTATCTATAGTGTTGGCCCTGTAGAGAACTTTCTAGAGCTTAATACCCAAATGCAAATAGGAAGACCCATTGGTGTTGCTGTAACTACACAAAATGCGGCAGTAACCTAGCTACGGCATCACCCCAGCCTTTTAAATAAACTGGGAGTGGTCCAGCTCTGACACAATAATGACGGTCATGTGCTGTACCTGTGTAGCATCGAGAGGCGTGACAGCCGACTGCAGCGGTGCACTGGTCGGTGGGCGGGGTATGTACTCTCCTGTTTCTTCATCCAGCTGTAGCTGAGCCAGCAGGGCCTTCTCTTGCTCCTGGAGCAGATGCAGCCTTTTCTCTTCTTGGAGCTCCAGCTGCCTCTGCAGCTCATATTCTTTCTGACGATGGTTGTAGTCAAACACCTCCCGCCTGGCTCCGAGATCGATGTCTTGCTTCCATAAGATGTCGATCATGTTCATTTCCTTGAAAACATACAAATTTCATTTCAGTGACTTGTATGCAATAACTAAGCCGGCAGCGCTGGAGTGAGGAAGAGCAATCTGTGGTGCATCAGGACTGCTCCACCCCATCCCTTATTATGTGCTCACTGGCAACAACACAGGCACAAATATCAAGGGGGAGAAGCCACATAAATAATAGATCCACTTCTCTCCTTCCTGCCACCACACACCGGGGGATGACATGGACTTAACCTGACACCGTGAAAAGGACGCTATCATTTTACATGTGGTTAGACTGAGGTGTTTGTTCATTTGTCAATTCCAAACTCAAAAGCAGCAAACACTTTCATTTGAGTTTTTGTATAAATGGCTTTGCGTTTCTCAGAAGTTCTCAAGGATTGCACTAATTTCATATATTAAAATTCAGGATGGTATCTGCAATTTCTTTCACAGAATACTTTATTAGTTTCACTATCTTTAAGTATATAACATGATGAGCAGAAAAATGCTCATAATTTCTAGAGACCAAAGTGAATTCTTCAGATAGTTTATCGTGTCCAACAGTCCAGAAACCAAACACTCACTCTTCATTTATCTTTTAAATTAAGTGACAACGAAGCAATTCTACATGAAAAATAACTAAACTACTTAGAATTTGACATTTCTGGTTAAAAAAGGACTGAAATTAGTAATCAAACATCAAAAGAGCTGGCAACTGTTGAGTTAATTTATGTCAATTAATGGGTGAAGCTTTATACTAAACAAAGCCAAGTTAAATCTAAAATAGTTATATTTTACACTATTTTATCAGAAGGCACAAGTTGTCTGTCACACATTTTGTATAAGCGTATTAAAGTTAAGTGCTGCTGACAAAAAAGAATGCTGGATACAGCAGGCTAACAACGGGATAATTTCCTGTAGATTTCCCCTCACAGGCTGAATGTTATTTGCCTTTTTAAACAAGAACGTATTAAGATAAACCACGCTTCTCTCTCGCTTGGCCTTTCACCAGAACTTATTTACAGAAGGAAACGATTTCAAAAGGCCCAGGGATGTTGCATAAACGCAAGATACTGTCTGAGCATCTGACTTGTTTGTTCCTCAGATTTGGGTATAAACAGAACTAATGGGCTTGGCTTCATAAGTCATATGGTCAGAACATAGCCAAGGGGACGTCAAGAGGGAACTGAAAGGAAACCAACCACTATGTGGAACTATACGCAAAGAGAAAGAGGTGAAACCAATGCTAATGTAATAAAGTATATAGTTGTTTTTTTAATTGAAGGATAATGTTCTGTTTGATAAGCCTTTGTAGCCTAATAATAACAGCAAACAAGCACTATTAGATATTTAAAGCCCCAGCTGACACATTTCTGACTTCATCTGAGAGGCTGCAAAGAAGGAACCCACTAACCCTCTTTGCCACAGTGTTGCATCAGAAGCATGATTGCTGAAGGATTACACATTACTAAGGCTGGTCACCACAACCAGGCATTATGGCCTCTGTAGGAATGAGGAAGGCCCCTAAAATATACCTGAATACAATTGTTGAGGTCATCTATGTTTTCTAAACTAAAAAAGACAAACCTGTCTAGTGGTCAGACAAGTTATTCTGGCCCTTACAATAAACCATTCACCCAATAAAAAATCACGATGTTTCAGGTTCAATCCACCCTTTCACTGTCACTTGTTATTTCTCCTGTTATAAAGTGTCACGGTATTCAAGTACCTTAACCAATCCCAAGCCATAATCTGATTTCACTGAATAGATTGTGAGGTGTGAGTCACTCGGTAGCGACTGTGGTATAACATCATGGCTGTCATAAGACTTGGATTGACATCAGAACAAGGAAACTATCTCTCCAGAAACTCTGGCACACAATACACACCCAAACAACATTCACTGTAGTTTAAGTAACATTAGAGAACAGACACAGGACTGGGGTATGATCTGAAAATAAGTATTTTATAAGGTGACTAAATTTAAAAAAAACAAGCCAATTTCTAATATTTCCATCGTTTACGGAGATGGGTAACAGAGAGGTGAGTGCTTCCATAGTATGAGTTGTTCATTTACCTCTCTTGAGCTAAACACTAGGGGCCAGTGGATTATTATGGCCTCTTCTATCACATTACAGTGGACATCTACACATGACCAGGGATGATGAAACAGGCGCACATGTTCCACAGCAGCCCCTCATCCGTCAACTGCGCACTTCCACTGACCCTGAATGGTGGCAGCTTTATCCAAACAGCTCTACACCAGACCAGACACATCAAATTAAAAAAAATAAATCTGCTACTTCATTCAATGTGTGCCAACAAGTCCAGAGTGAGTTTGGGTCAAACTACACTGATGGATTTTACAGCAAAGACCAGGGCAGAGCTGTGGCCTCTAGAGGAGCCATTCCCAGCGGTTCCTAGCCTGTCTCTATCTGATATGGTATCACATGAGGGAGCGGGTGGGTGGGGGCCGTTACGAGAAAACACTAAGAGGGGGAAATTACAGAGTAGTTTATTAAGTACACTAAGATTTCAGTCTGTTATAAAAGAGGCTTGTTTTATCTTTTACTTTCTCGTGAGAGGAAAGACTTCATAAGTAAATGACTTGTAGGACCAAGTGTTTCAGAGGTTAAACTTTTCTTATTACTATAAACCTTACACAACCTAAATAGAAGGTAGCCACAGGCATTGGGCATATTTTACAACATTTTCTGTCATTTTTATACCATAACTTACGACGTCATAACTATGCTGCCTGTGTATAAGCTATCTAATTAGCCTTAGCAAACGTAAACTTGACGGAGACAGTAAACGCGTCACTGTCTCCCTGTCAGACACATAGACAAGAAGTTAGCCGTCAATGTCAAATCTTTTTTTTTTTTTGTCATCACTGGATATAAATGCTTTTATTTACCTGTTTGGGATGCATCACCTCCATTTCCATCATCATGGAGCTTTGTCTTGTCGGGAAGAAACACCTTATGTTGAATAAGTGTCTGCTATTCCTTCGTTAGCCGGTTAAGATGGCGAGTGCGTCTATAACGTTGGAGTCCTCCGCGGTAGCCGTGCTAATAGGAACCTGCTTCCTTTGGGTCTGATGAACGGAAAAGATGGCCCCGCCCACCGAACCGCTGCACCCCTCGCGCCGTCCTATAAGAAAATGAGAGCTATGGGCGCGTGCATGTGCTGCCGCGCGAGCACGTGTCGTCTGTACACTGCTGCTCATACACTAGAAATAAAGTTAATTCAACACGCACGTATGTGTTTGAAAGTTGTAGCAATCGATAAAGATAAACGCACACTTAAAGAGAAATAAAATAATAAAACCCTTTAAGGTTTCCATTTTGTTCAGTAAATTCTGAATCCGCCAAACAACCAGGCTTGAGTTGGAATATAAAATTGTTGTGTGTATTTGCTTTTAAACCAGTTTATATGTCATTAGATGACTGAATATTGCACGCTACGATGTCCTATTCGCCCCGTCAACAGTGCACTTTGGTTTAGCGCATAGCGCCACCTACTGGTTATCGTACCGAGTGTGTAACTGGAGGCCCAGGGGCCCTAATGTCCCGTGGAGGTACTGTATTCACAAACTTGGATGAACACGAACAGGGTTTGTCCAGTGATAGAAGAACATTTATATTGTAAGTATACACAGATGTGACTTCAGCTTTCAAAAAAGAAATTGACTTCTAAACTGCTTTGTAACCCTGTTATTGATTCTTCAACATATTGTTATTGTTTGCTGAAGCAGAAATTCTGCAGCTTCTTTATAGTTTTTCACGACTTTAATCCTTAACAATGCATCATGTTTTATTTGTCACATGGTTTGGATGAAAAAATGTTGTGATAAGTTATCAATAACACTGTATCTATGTAATATATTTCTTAGTGATAGCATTATGCATTAACATGAATAGGAGATAGTAGCACAATGTATCATTCATAATGAGCACAGAAAAACTATAAAGTAGAATAATATGTGGTTTACTAAATCAATAGAGTACAAGGGAACTTTCATTCATTAAGTACACTGACAGAATTACACTGATATGTATTTATATGCAGGCCTACTGAGATGTTACCAAACAACAATACTATACACATAGTAAACAAGCATCATTATATGAGATGATTATAAGACTACTAAATCAGCATGTCAGTACTGTTTGTACTTCAGTCTTTCCATTTTCAACTCTTTTTGAGATGTTATTTTTTTCCCTACAGGATGACAATTATGTGACATATAACACACAGTATAGTTACTAGTTTGTTACTTTGGAAATTAAGTTTTATAACATATAATCAGTGTATAAAATATCATGCAATGTTTAGCATGTAACTATGATAGTACATTTCCTCACTTTACTGAAGAACAGTTCTATATTCTTTACATCAGTATTTAAGATTTTATGACTCTTGCACTTTACTATACAGTATTTCATATCATACTTGTTGCTCTGTTTCTTAATGATCTGTTTCTACTATTCTTGAAAAAATTAAAGTGCTGTCTAGTATGTGATAAATCTAAATTGGAATGAGATAAATTTGACTACTACTCCTATATAATAAGAGTAGTTAAAATGAGCTTCTTGACCAGCTACAATAACAATCTGCTCACGCATTATCAGCATTCCCATAACTTTTTTTATTATGGAATAAGTACTACTTTATTTATAAATAGAACATACATGGGAATAAAACAGGTTACAAAGCACTTGACATAAAATGAGTAAAACAGGATATTGAAACGCATGCACTGTGCCCTTCCAGTGCAGGCTCAAAAGTAGACATATACTGAATAAACTGCTAGACAATACATATGTCCACAAATCAAGGATACACAACACAGAGCAATTAATCAAACAGGAGAAAGGCCAAATACAAAATAGATTTCATAACCTAGTAATTTCTCATTCTAATAAATAAAACTTTGCTTTCATACCAACTTTCAACCAGTCTAGTGTTTTACTTAAGGGAAACTCAGACTGAAGAACATCTATTTGTAAAGGAGCCTGCTTTAACACTGCAGTACACGTTTACTGAAACAGGACTGGATAATTCTTACACTACTTAAACGTGGAATAAACGATACTATTATTTAAACTTTGCTATGATATTCAAATTCCACCTTAAATTACAAATAAATGTCCACGTTAATAATATAATCCATAGTTGTACAATGCAGTAGGCTCCTGTAGCTCTATAGCATTGTTTAGAATAAGTAAACGTTTCCTTTGTCTGATAATGATCATAGTTCCATTGGCTAATGCTAACGAGTTCAAATTGACTTTAATTTGTAAACGAATAGCCTTACTTTGTTTCACTATGACTTGTGCACAAATCAACTAATTGAATGTGTGTTTTTCCAAAACGTCAGATATGGAATTGATGTTTATATGCAAGAAACTTCCCATTTTCAACGTCAAATGAACTCTATCAGCCAATCAGAGATTGGTGCTTTTAAATTAGTTAATTCCAATAAAGTCCAGTTAATTTAATATGAACCACCTCCGCGCGACTAAAGAGTCGAAATGTAATTAGGTGGCATTTGAAATATTTCATTGCAATAAAACAGCCTTAGTCCTACTTTTCGCACCTACCTGTAAAGAACCTCACACTAAAGTGCAGTTCACTGTTCCAATGCGTGAAATTACACCAAAAAGCCTATTTTCCCCCTCATGCGCGCTCATGAATACTGTACGCGTTCACGTTTGGCAGCTCCACGTCGACATTCTTCCAGCTGCATATAGTGAACAGCACAGGACTGGGGAAGAAAAGGTAAAAGCGGTGGTAGACACTAAACGCTGCAAGTCCGCAGACGGACAGCAGCCTCAGTGAAAACCAGTCGTGGTTTGTGACGTCCTCTGATCGCTTTGTGCGTTTTGCATTTTATGATTAAGACTATTTGTCCCTCGCGTCGGATTGCAGCTGGTCTCTTGTGTCTACCTTTATCAGGTACAGTATGACTTGCACAACTTACTTTTCCTCGTTACTACTTGTGTTAGTAGATGTTATTTTAATGATTGGGATGCGAAAATATTATCGTCCGTGCATTATTTTGCACTTCTAGAGTTGCTGTCACATGTTGTGGCAAGTGTCCTAACTGCATCCAAACTGACATAACTTAGTACTCCTGGAGCCTTCTGCCCGCTCCCCTTTGCTGTCTTCTATCTATAATGTTTGAAGCTTAGTGCGGAGGCTGCTCAGTTCACAAAGTTGTTGAAGATTAACAGGTAGATTCAGTTACATAGTGGAACTGGAGGCAAACAATCCAGATGAAATGAAAGGTAATCACCAAAAACTGGAAACTTCAAACATGCCAGCTCATATGGAGAGAGGTTCATAGGTTAATTTGCAACCAGATGGTCCAGCTTAAAGAGGTAAGTAGTTACTTTTTAGGATTTCTTTTAGTTCAGTGTGCCACAGAACTAACTACTGCACATCTCAAAATTATATTTAGTCTTTTCATGAGTTTATAGAGAACTAACAATGTGTATAAAGTCCTCATCTTGCCTGCTTTACCTGTGTGTCTAGGGAGGACCCACTACACAGTAAGACTTTCTCTAGGCCCAGGATTCAAGTATTTACTACTACATTTACTACTACTTTTTAATCTACTGATACACATTAAAAACAGCAGTTTCGCAACTACACTTTTGTTTTGAATGTTTTGAACTGGGGTCGTCAGAGACCTAATCAAAGTGGATGTCCTGTTTTCCTTGCTTTGTGTGCCTTATTACAGGATAAAGGAGAACCCAGTCATGAGGAGGATAAGGTCCTGCACAAGGACAAACCTATGAGGTGGCACTGTGGCTTTCCAAATAAAGTTCTGTGATACACTCAGACTCTAATTACTTGGCAGTCAGTGCATTACAGAACTTCGTTTTGTGAGTTAACAGCCTACTTAACCTGTGGGAAATCCATCACCACACATTTCGACATTTAAGTTAACAGGAATGATTCTGTTAACCAATTATGTGCTCTTTTCCTGATTTTTTTTAAATAAAGTTTTTGTATTTTTTAAGCAATTTACCCAGCCTTTTCTCTCTTTTTGAGATTATAAACAGTGGTCATTTGCATGGTGCAGTGTTTCTTCTCATTTAGTGTAGCTTTGTACTCAGTCACTACTTGAACGCCCTGCTGTGTGCCATATGGAAACAGTAGTCATGCTGGTTAGATGAGCAGAGGTTAGGTAGAGACATAGTTTGATGTTACTCTTGCTTGAGGAATATTGACACAATAATGCGTCCATAAGTTAGTGTTATTGACACATAAATGTTTAAATGTGTCACGCTATCAAATCAAGTGATAACATTTATTATGTGAGTATACAGTTTTATTAAAAGTTATACAATAAAGGTGGAGAAAATTTGCAAAAACTAACAATAATAAAAAAGGTTTTTTAGGGTATGTTTGAGAATTGTCCTATTTTTCTCTGTTGGACTACTGCTTCATTTTCCTTTAATTTCCTTCATGCACGCATTATTCAAAGTAAAAAGCTACCAAGAGACTTATTTTGTTACCGTCAGTTTACTTATTAAAATGTTTTACATGATATTTTGTCCTCCGTAATGTTACGTTTAAATTCATACGGTTAGCTCACAAAACCCAGACTGCAGATTCAGTCCTCAGCATACAACTAGCCTGAGAGTATATTACAAGGCATGCTGGGAAACGTAGAATGGTGCATTCAAAGACTCCTCTTTAGCTCCTACTTTTAAGGGCAGAAAAAACGTAAATGGGTAAATTATACGGTTTAAAGCGAAATTAAAAGCTAGTTTACCGTTACCATAATTAAAAGTAAAAGTACAAGTCCACATATCTACGTTTTCACGCACAGAAAACGTAGACATAAATTTGAACAATTGTTAAGTGAGACTGCAATATTTGTTTTTTAAAATAGTTTTATTATTACTATGCAGCTGCTATCTCTTTAGCCTTGCTTCTTTATTTGTCCAACCAGTCTACAAGCTAGTTTTATCATATGATAACTTAAAAATCCTAAAAGAAAACAGTATTTGATACTACTGATAAGTCTGTCGATCAATTACTTATCCAGTAAAACCAACACCTTTCACCATACCATACCATACCATACCATAGAAATATTAATTTGGTATTTTCTATTTTAGTATGTATGCTGTCTGCGACTCCGCAGATTCACCCGTACAACATAATTGGTGTCACACAAAATGAGCATAATAATTCCGACAGACCTAAAACGCAGCGCACTAGTTTTACCAGCGCTGACCTCTGACAGCTGCTCCCTCTCCTCACAAACACGGAAGCAGCATGGCGTCCGAAAGAAGCGGCGGCGGGAGCTCTGACAGGCAACTGATTGCACAGCAAAGACTGAGGATAATTGCCGGACATTTAAAGAGATCGGAAGACGGTGACTCGACAGTCCTAGCCACGGAATGCAAAGCCCAAGGAGGCAAGACAGATGTCTGCAGTGAGGGGAAGACTGTGCCGAGGAGGAGGTACAAGGCTATAATGGAGCGATGGACAGAGGTCCAGCCCCCGTGGTTTGAGCCCACTATTTAGTTAAACATCAATGTAATAATTTAGCGAAAACCATAGATGTGACGTGCACCGATAAAGCGATTTTAATTCAACTTCTAGGCTCTGATAGCAAAGGGAGAAATGGCTAAAGATGGTTAAATGAGCTAGCTGGCTAACAGTTTGAGGGACTAATGCCAGACATTCATTCTTGACTGAGTGGGTGCGGCTGATGTAACCACGAAGTTTAACAGAGGTATGCTCGACTTTCTTGAAGTTGTCTAGGTGTAGTGTTGTCTGCGGATTTCAAAAAATTGTTTAATTTGTCGTATGACAATATTTAACTGAAGGGAAAAGGAGAAGACACGAAATCGAAGAAGCGACATTTCCAGTTCAAGTCAGCGACTAGATCAGCCTTCATTGAAACTGACTTTATTTTACACTCTGATCTTACTTTCTGTCTCATTCATTAGCTTTGTCATTCAGTAACGACACATGAGCTACATAGTTTAACAGGTAGTTACTACTTATTATGGTATAATGTTAATCTTCGCAAGGGACATTTAGTCCTTGCTGATTTTTTAGATCTCAGATATTTTACAAAATGATAATAAACGTCAAAATCTTTTCTGGCCATAGAACAACTAGTGATGAGTGAAATGATAAAATATCATATTTATCTCATCAGAAATTTCTGTTTCTTGTTCAGCAGAACTTGAGTCAGGAATTTACTCTACAAAAAAATGATAATAAAGGTTGCAACAAAATTTACATATTAATAGATATGGACAGATTCTTTGTAAATTACAGAACGACAAACTCAACTGGACATTAAAATATTTCACAACCACCGTTGGTATGAAGAAACCTCAAGTGAACCCCACCCTCACCCTTTGCCCCCCCTCCAGTTCAGCCTGTCTGCAATTTTGCCTTTCTTGTGTGACAAGTTAAGGCAGTGTCAAGTACCAGATTTGAATCTTTTGAGTCTCAGTGTTGCTTTTAATTAATATATACCTACTGCTGCTCAGTTTGAATGAGTAAAATAGTTTTATTAAGTTCATCATCCTATAAATTAATGCTTTTTAGTACATTAGCCCTGCAATAAAACCACTTGCTGTGAAGTTCAGTTTTTGCTTTCCCTTCAGACGATACATGTAGTGCTACCCTTGTCCTTCTGTCCATGGCAGGATAAGATCTATTAACATCTTAAACTGCTGGCAAAATCGCTGAAAATTCACACATGCTTTTGTAGGCTATAGTTTAATGGTGGTTTCCTATGCTGACAAGTATATCTATTGTTTGATCAGTGTTTTCATACATTTGTACAGTTAAAGATAACATTTTCTCCATTTACAATCTCAAACTGATTTATACGTCATTCAACATTTTTGGCTTTGTTGATTTTGATCAAAGAAGCTTGATCATTCCAAGATATAGACAAGAACCAATGCAGTCAGATTGCAACATCCCGCGACACCCCTAGTTAAAATTTTTACCCTGATCTACTTGCATAGGTCAAAAATCAAAGCTAGTGCTCTGACCTACTGTCATTGATCAAAGCACTAGCTTTGATCTATGGTCTTACTCACACTGGCCTTCTCCCTCGTCTTTCGATCTTATCCGGTTCCTGAATGTACAGAAGTTGAAATTTGACCATGAACTAGTTTTCTCAAGACTGCAACATCCCGCGACACTCCTGAATTCAATATTTTACCCTGACCTACACATTTTTGTGCCTCTGGCTTCCTGAAAATGTTTTTTTGTTTTGTGATTATATCTCATCAGGTTTCAGAGATGTTTACCTAAAAAGGTATACAGTGAGCCGGTTAAACCGTTCCAGGAACCACACACGATTAATAAATTCCGCGACAGAGCAACAAACTATGTATCTTATTTGAAGATATTTGGTGGATGGACGGACAGACCGACGGATGAACACACAAACACTGACAATTACAATACATCACTGCTTCGCGGGATGTAATCGTCCTTACTTCCTCATGCTGCTAAATGCATATTGATGCTCACAATATAAAAACTGCAACTTTTGATTTTATGCCAACTTCAATTGGGATATGCAAGGATGCCTTTAATGGTACATTTCACAATAAAGTTGATGATGACTATGACTGTACATCAGTGCATGGGGACACACATGACAGATCTTAAAGTTGATTTTCTCTGGATTTTTATGCTTAAAAATCCCATTTGTTTTCAAAATATTTGTAAGAGAACAGTATGTAGTGTGTGGAAAAGCATCTACTACCGTATTTAGTCAAGCCAAAGTCATTTACTCTGGAAAGGGCAAAATAAGCTGTAATATTATGTTTCCTTGTCTCATTGAAAGGAAGCATAGACTTGTTGTGCCCTAAAGGCGAGGCAGGGCCTTACCTCATCTGGCCTTTCTGGCTGCTTTTTTGTTCAGAAGCTTTGACTCAAATCATGTTTGGCGAAGATTTATTCAAGTATGACTCAGTGTGTCACTCTCATTTCTACTCTCACACTTTATTTATTGGATACTCTGTCTTGGCAGGTATTAATCTTAATTATCGCTTTTGCTCCACTGGGGTAGCATCCTGTCCCGAGCGGCTCATGAATTATGGCTGCTCTGAGTTGTGAGTCGTGTCTCTGCAGAGTGTAATTGTGCCACACAGGCTCTGCACAGAAGTGGAGAATAGACAATAGAGCATCGTCTTCAGCTGTGGACACAGTGGTTGTAGTACAATACATCAAAACAGTGATTGCATTGTAGCTCTACTCCACCTCGGTTGGTGATGACACAGCTATGGATGTGTGGTTCTGTATGTACTAGTGTGTGCTGTTTAGCTCAATATGAGCTAAATAATTAGCTTGTTGAATTGCACATGTTCCGACCTGATATTAAAATGAAATCTGTGGATAAGAACATCTACTTTGGCACCATCAAAGAAATAATTTAATCGGTATTTACAAATTTGTGATGGCACAAAGAGTTGTTAGCTTCCTCTGTCAGTCAGTCACTGGTATCTGTTATTTCTGTGTCATACAGTGTCCGCATGCTATGTGGAGTACTGTCTTGCTGTAGTCGCCCAAGGGAACACTGTCGGTGCTGTTTGCCTGCGACCCTCCATATTGTAAACTTGCAGTGATGGCTAGACGTAGCTCGGGAGGACGCAAAGGCCGTCCTTGACTGATTAGGATAAACAGACATTCCTCATTGAAACACTGCGTGATTTATATGATCAGCAGAGATTGTCTTTATTTCTTTTGTCTTGTTGAAATTTCCCTAGGACAAAACAACAGAGGACTAGTGTCGGCAGATAAAAGCTTTACTTTTTATGTGCTTCAAGCGTGCCCTGATGGTATTTTGTGTCATCTATCAACTCCAGGCGTACGAGTTGACTTAACCTCTGCCCATGTTTGTTTTCTTTCACAGGCAGGAGACTATGAAGTGGAACGGCTGGGGATACAGTGATTCAAGATTCCACTTCAACAAGAAAGGCCAAGCAGAATTCACTGGCAAAAGGCACTGTATTATTTCACGTCACTATGCTTGGATAAACTGTTTTTGCTCAAGTGTTGATTATTCTGATAAGCTGTCAGTTCCAGGTCTTGTTCAGAGGACGTAGGTTTGTTTTAGTGCTGCTCTTGCTGCTTTTTGAATGAATTTTCGGACGGGTTAGTACAATGTCCGGCTTCATGGCTCATGTAGAAACCCACCATTTTTGAAATCAGCCGTTTCCTCCTACCTACAGTACATCACAACAGTGTGGTGCTACTGCCACCTAATGGTTGGCATTTGAACTGCTCGTTGTTCACCAAGGTCACTGGTTGTGATTTCCAGCTTTTCCAAACTCTGTTGCTCATAAAAGGAAACCAATCTCCAACGTGTTCATAAATGGACCTTATGATGTTAGTTTTTTTTTGTTGTTGTGTCTCTAGGGAGTTATAAACAGTTATTCACTGACTTCTGGAGAAATCGTAATATACTTGAAATGTTTGAGGTGTCTACTCCAGACAAAAAAGCCAGTTGTCCTTCATCTTCATGCGTGCAGCTTCAGTTTACAACAGAGGGAATGACTCTTCCCCATCTTCTATGACAAGACCAGAGGAATGAACGCCTATTGTTTTTGTAATCATGACACATGACTTTGGAAGAGACAGCCCTGCCTGTTTGACTGGCATTTTGTGTATGTGAATGTGTTTTTGAGTAATGAGTTGGGCTGAACAGGACGATGCACGGCAAACGGTTTCCTTGTGTGCAAGCGGCTGCCACAAAACGCTCTGCGCCCTCTCGCCTGAAAAGCTACCTGGGCGGCGTATTGTAACCGAGGCCGGGACGCAGTTGAATGAATGTCTGAGATTGTCTTCTCCTCCGCGTTCACTGTGACAGAGGCTTTTTCATTATAGAGTGTGTTTCATGGTCTCTTGGACAAAGGCATAGTACAGCCCCCCACCCCCATGGGCTGGCCCAAGCTGTGCCAGCAGCTCAATTATGCAAAGGGTGGCGAGGGCGATCACACGGACAGCACTGTCACTGCCGCTCCGCTCTCCTAATAACCTCATTGGACTCAAATCTCACCCAATATTTTTGTTAGACACAGGCCTACTTTTCCAAATGAGTGCGTCAAGTAAATTTATTTGGAGGTTTTTCAATGAGGGCTGTGACTTCCAATGCATGAAATCCCTCATACATAAAATGTCGCTGTTGTTGTTTTCTTTAATGGGTTGCTCAGTGTGTTTTTCTCTTATGCGATCCAGGTATAAACTCAGTGGTTTGATTATCCCCGGACTGAAAGATTGGTTTGAAAGCACGTTTGGAGCCAATGTGCAGCATAAAACATCAGCAGCAGTGAGTCATGTCTGTTTGTTGCGCCTTCAACGAAGGGAGAGGAAAAGCATTAGCCACAGTTACTAACACCACAGTGGTTTGTCGTGTTTCAGTCCATTCTGACCAGCAGTGCCGTGCAGCCTCCCATTCTGAATGAGGCCTTCATGGAGGAGCTGAAGTCCACAGGTATCCCCATGTCTCATGATGCAGAGGACCGGGTGTTCCGTGGCCACGGTGAGACAGTCTCAGAGGAATCTGAATGATTTTTAATCGAGCAACAGTGTGATTGCTTTTGTCTCAACTAATTCTAGCGTTATCTTCCAGGACACTGCTTACACGAGGTGTTCGCTTTGCGAGAGGGAAGAATTGGTCGTGTTCCAGATTTGGTGGTATGGCCAAGTGAGTCCAGAAGCTGTGTCATCTCTTCTTTTTTTTCATCTTTTTTTTTTTTTCTTCCTCCCACACCCCCCCCCCGGCTTATGTGATTTAAAGGGTTAATCTCTGCAGAGGCAGGGATATTAATATGTATGAGTGGAGGCTTAATAAGAAGCGTCAGGGGGAGGACGATTGACACCCAGTACTCCTCAGTCTGCTCATGCAACAGTACACCATGAATTATGATTGTGAGATTGGTTTTCTGTTGTTACGGCCGGCACTATTTTATCATGCAGATGAGTGAGGCCTGATGGTTGGAGCTTGATTAACAACCTTCTGAACGGCCAGCAAATCACCAAGTAACGTTACATATGGTTTCATCAACACCAGCACCAAAATTAGGATTTTACTGAGCTCCATAAATACAAACTAATTTACTCTTCATCTAAAATGTGCCTTGACTTGTGATTTTCATTCCACCAGTAGTTCCACTTTGTAAAGCTGTTTAATTTCTTGAACTCTAATCCAGACGCAGACACTGTCTGTTTAATTGGATGTTAGTAATAGAATGTAAGCATTTCTCATTGCCTGTAAAAGCACTTGAGGCCAGTGAAGCACATCCATGTAGGAAGGTAACGCCACTCTTCCCTCTCACTCACCACTCCAAGGCGAATGGATGTGGGCTCTCTGATTGGCCAGTGCAAGTTTCTATTGATGCAGCCTGACGCCTCCTCAGGAAAGCCCAGAGCAAATCACAACGCTTGGGCAAATCAAAATGGTCCCCGCCTCTTTGCCACTCCCCCGGCTGTAAAGCTTTTGCAGTATACATTTATTTATTGTCTTCTGTATACACATAGTGTTATGTGCCATTTTTATTTCCTTTTGCAATGCACTGGTTATTATGTGGCCACTAAATTTATGAATGCAATAGACGACGGTAAATGAAAACATTTCCTTTATGACGGCCACTAATTTTTAAAATAATATCCTGTGTCTTCACAGACTGCCACGATGATGTTGTAAAAATTGTCGAGCTGGCGTGCAAACACAATGTTTGTTTGATGCCGTATGGAGGTGAGTCCTTCAGGTCTGCAGATGTGCGTGCACATTTAATTTACTTCGATTATATTTGTGTGATGGACGTAATCTATGAATGAACTTGATGAAATGGACACCCTGATGTTTGCAGACCTCTAAATCACCATATATAAAATCTTTATCTACCTCATGACTCCTGTTTCTCACTACTTTCAGCTACATGATGGAAGAATTACTGACGTTAAACATCTGCAAATACAGAAAAAACTGCACCCGGCCATTAAAGAAGAAAAAATATTTGCATTTCAGAAACGTGACTTTCTTCCCGTGTGTTTTGTGTAACAGTCAGTGCAAACATTAACAAGTCTTTCAGTGCCTTCTTCACATTGTTTCCTGAATAAAATACCGTGTCAATGGGATTGAATGTTAAGTTAATGACAATATAATACCTGAGACTGATCAAGTTATGGCTTCAGTCTGGAATTACAGATCTGATCGAATTAACATGTACATAACTACAGAACATTGGTTTTAATTTACACTATTCAGTGAAAGAAGTAAATGGTACAAAAAACTAAATTAATGTGTGTGTGTGTGTGTGTGTGTGTCTGTCTGTGTGTGTGTGTGTGTGTGTTTTAAACATGACATGATGACAATCTTGTGATGTATTTGCAGGCTTCCTTTTATTGTACTCTTTGTTTGTCTCCTCAGGAGGAACCAGTGTCTCCAGTGCCCTAGAGTGCCCCCCAGAGGAAACTCGCTGCATTGTCTCTGTGGATACCTCACAGATGGTTCGTACACAAATTCAAAGGTCAAAAGATTTCATCTGTACTGATGAGAAAAATTGAAACCTAAGCAATGTCAGACTCCTAGCCTTAAACTCTTAATGCTGTTTGTGAAAATAGAGAGAGCTCCTCTAGATGAATGTTTCTAACACTGTCACAACTTGCAGTTGTGTTATTCTATCATTTATTTTTAAAGAAAACATGTTTTGGTTTCACATGTGAAGTTTTGCTATTTTCCCTCATTTTATATCCATACAAATTTAATCTTAAACCCAATTTTTTTAACATCTTACCTTGGAAATATTGCGAGGCAGTTTTTCTGTAGGGATTGCACCTCACAAATGGAAAAAAAATTGTTTGTAAATGGGACACAAATTAATCCTAAAAATGATAAATCCATAATATGAGTCAACTGTTATTTTTTAATTCCATCCCATCTCACCGTGAACGTGATGATGCTTCATTGGAGCTGATATAAAATGTTGATCAACCCTTTTGATCCATGCTGACGTGGAGGCGTGATGTAAGCTCTGGGTGATTCTAGCTCACCAGTGTTTGAGTTTGGTGCCACAGACACCACTCACTAGAGTTCTGTGTCATGGGTCAGAGGTCCGGTGGCGCCAATGGAAGCACATGAAAGGAGCAGTGTGTTTGGGGCATAAAGTTTATTACCTCTGGAGAATAATTGATGGCGGGTGTGAAAGGACCTCCTGTAGGTAGGGGTGGGCCACATGCTCAGCGACCCAAATAAGAAGCATATATTTGGAATCTGATGTTAAATTGAGTTTAACCTTGAGTAAAGTTTCTCTGTCCCAAAGCCCCTGTGCACACATTTATCCTCAGATGTGTGACTCCAGGCTAGGAGGACAATTTTCCACTATTGTAAGCAAACTGTCCAGGGACTTTATCCATGTACTACTGTTGAGTTCATTGTTAATGTCAGACAGTCATGGCGATACACAACACGCTCTATTAAGACCTTGTAATCGGTGTAACGTGAATCGTGTGTTTAAAACAAAAATACGATTAAAGTGTTTTTCTTTATTTAGAATATTTTCTGACTCTTCTGTCATTTTGTTTGATTTTCCTCCACAGAACCGCATTCTGTGGATCGACGAAAAAAACCTAACTGCGCACATGGAGGCTGGCATTGTGGGTCAGGATTTGGAGAGATTGGTAGGCGCTGCTTCTCCATCCATGTTGGTTCAATGAAGGCTTGCATTGCTGTAAAAGGTTGCACCGACCGTCCAGCTGTGTGTCCCATTCACATGCAGGTCCCTCGATGCTCCATCACCTTGATAATCTTTGCTCGGTAGAACTAAGGTGTCTCAGTAAGGAGTTTGGAGATGGCAACGGAGCGCTGAAGGGGAGAGATTAGAGGGAGGCGGCAGTCGTGAGCAGATGGCTCCATCAAGCTAATTCAGAAAAAGGAGAAGGAGCAGGCTTTTGATGTAGAGAAATGCGTGAGCTGCATGTAAAGCAGACTACACCTCTGCATTAAGACTGGGCCATTTTGATGGAGCAGATGGTTCTGCATTATAAACTGCCTTCTAGGGAAATGCTGCGATAAAACCAGGCCTGACTTAACCCTCATCTTGTGCTTCTGGTGGGGGTAGTTGTTGTTGTACATTAGGGTCCTTATTATTATTACTATTAAATGTTCTCCCTAAAGATGCGATCTTTTAGGGGTTGGGCTTCCTCCAGGAAGATGTTTGGGTTTTCTTATGACCGACCCATTTTACCCAAAGCCGTACAGATGCTGCATTTGATGAAGGTTGACTGGTCTAGTTTGTTTTTTGTGTCTCACTCCAAAATGTCCCCCAAAACACATTGTCACATTGTTACGACTATGCGGCAAGTCACTTTTTTTGTTTGTGGGAGTGATGAAGCTGATTCTGCAGCGAGAACGTCTGAGACATGACCGGTATAACATTTACTCACACATGCAGAAATGAGCTTCTTGTTTTTCGTTTATACCATTTAACTTATTTTGGGCCGTAGTAAAACTCTACAACACCATAAAATTATCATTCTAGAAACACTAAAACACAGTGATATTCAGCTGCAATTACTTTTTCCTTTGCATGCTCATTCTGTTTTGTTCATTAAAACATTCTTGTGGGTTTACAGGAATTGTTTTCCATTTTTTTTTTTTTTTTGGCTTTGTAAGAACAAATGCATGTTTTCTTTTTTCCACAGCTTAATGAGAGCGGCTTCTGTACAGGGCACGAACCCGACTCCATGGAGTTCAGCTCTTTAGGAGGGTGGGTCGCAACCAGAGCATCAGGCATGAAGAAGAACCTCTATGGCAACATCGAAGACCTGGTGAGACACCCCCCCCCCCCCTTTACCTTTGTACTCATGTTTGTTCTAATTACATGCTAACTGTCAGGATGGTTAAAAGAGGATAAAATTTAATCTGTCACTTTGTTTGTCTCTTTGTTAGTTAGCCAGATTATACTAAAACTAGTTGACTGATTTCAACAGTTTTTGGAAGAAGGGTCAGCATTTACTGACTGTTCATTCTAGTCCGAATGGAAATTATTTGCAAAGCTTCTGGACTTTGTCTTCACAACTATCATGTTGTAGACACAGTACCAGCTGTGAAATACACTCACGCATGGTGACACACGTGGTATTTAAATAAATTACAATATTTCTCAACAATTGCAACTGTTTCGGCCTCTAAAAAGTGCTGATTGTGTAGCCCTTGTTTTTATATTAAATAGGTTGTCCACATAAAGATGGTGTCTCCCCGAGGGGTGATTGAGAAGAGCTGTCAGGGCCCACGCATGTCCACGGGGCCGGACATCCACCACTTCATCATGGGCTCAGAAGGTTTGTCTTTCTCATGTGACTTCAGTGCAGCTGACACAAGTGGGCACGTGAGTGTGTTTGTGTGCCTGTCCGCAAGTCGTCGTGATAAAACAGTAACATCAGGATGTGTTCTCATGCTTTCGGGCTTCTTAAAAATTAACCAGCTTTGGTGGAATAGTAATCTGGAAGGGTGTTAGTTAGAAACCAGCAATTTACTCTCCACCCCATCTGCACTGCCCTGTCCTTGTGAATGCCCACAGAGAATACTGCCATATGCCAGGTTCCCCCTCCGTAATGAGGAGGTTCAGAGACTCTTGGCATCGCTATGTTAAACAGCTGTGGATGCAAACTTTATATTCGCCCTACAAAGCTCAGCAATCTGCTCTCTGACTGGGCTGGGATCACTGCAGCCACCTCCATTTGTACTCATTAGAAGTGATTTCAGCACCAAGACACCACCAGTATATAAAATCAAAAACTTACGTGATTCAATAACGAAGACACCACTGACTCTATTAGGTGTATTGCAGTTGAAAACATTTGACAATGTAGTATTACAGTATTAGAATATAAACTGTTTTGTATTTATTTGTAAGTCAACAATAATGCATTTGTACAGATGTTCATTTAGGTTATCTTAAAATTCAGTTTTTATAAAATTTTATTTCTACTTCCTGCACTTGTGACATAAGCCTCGATGCTGATCATTCTAACATGGTGATTTTAGGGCCAGCTCTAACTTTCAGATCTGTTTTATAAACACACAATCAAAACTTATTGCGATGTTATATTTATGGGCTCCTTGCATTTCATATTTATTCAATCATAACCATCATTTAAGTCCATTTTGGCCTTGTACGGCAGTAGAATCAAAGTGGGGTTGAGATATATGCCTTAAAGTACATTTTCAAACACATCCACTTCTGCAAAAAGCATGTAAAATATTTTAAAAATCATGACTGTGTCCAAAAAACATTAACTTGTCCATGGTAACTGCAGTTTAAAAGGGCCAATTTCTAAATTAAGGCTAGTAATGAAAATGTTTCATGAGACCACATATCTCTGGGAGGCCTAATTCTGGGCCTCCGAAGTCACATCACGGCACATTTTCGCATCAGTCCAACAGCAGTGGCACAGAATCGGCAACAAACTGCTCTCTACGTGTTGGGAAGAACACACTCATTTTATCAGAATGTACTGAGAAGCTTCTCATTGTCTGCTCAACAAGCAGGTCTTCCTTTATCTCGCTGACCTTGAAACACCCTGAATGTAAAGCATTTTCTTCTCAATTGAATCAAGCGACGTGAAGAATGACTGGAATTATCAATAACGTCGTTCTCTTTTAAACTCCTCAACCGTGGAGGATGTAATGTAGGTAAGTGAAGCCAGCCAGTGCTAATTTAATACACAGAATCAAATAGTTTAATTTTGAAAGGGTGGATTCACGGTGGTTAAGGTTGTTCACACACATTTTTATTTTGCCAGTAAATCTTTTTCGGACTCTTAATCACCAACCGTCTCTCTCTGAAGATGAGTTTGCTTTTATGGAGGGAGTCACAGCTAAAATGGCTTAAGATTCACTCCAGTATTTTCATGGCATTACATTCATCCCCAGGAGAGTGTTTGTCTGACCTTGCTGTCGTCATTATTTCCCTTTTTTATTTGCTACTCGCTCACCCTTTTTTTACCCTCCTCCACTCTGACTCCTCCCCTAGTGCTCTCTCTCTCTCTGACGCTCTCACTCGCTCGCCCCTTTAGCTCCTCTTTATGCTGTCAGAAGGGAGGGGCCTCCGATGGAGTCACGTGTTTTTCCGTCGGCCGCTAGGGAGCAGCGTGTGTCAAGTGTCACCTCAGAGGGCTCATTAACTGCCATAGCGGGCCCTATCTAGGGGACACGCGTCCCCAAATGGACTGTTTGTGGTAACGGAGTGAGACCCGGGGTAATAGCTCGGGTCGCAACGCTAAAATTTATAAACGTGAAATTAGGTCTGGAACAGACATTTATTTTCATTGTTAATTGTATGTTTGCTCAGCTGGTGACTTACAGTACTTAATTTCAGATGGTTATAAAGGCCTCTTTAGTGAGGTGATATATTGATCTTTCACATTCCGATCATATTTAGTTTTACAACGGGGCATTAGAGTAATAACATGCAGCAAGCAAAGGTGGTCTTTGATACTGTTGTTACTGAGCTGAAAATGTAATGATATTATTAAATGAAGCCCAATAAAAGCAGCGATAGTGACTGCAAATCAAACCCCAAACGAGATTCCATTAACAAGAGGAAGACAAAAGGTCTTATGAAATGGATTGGAGTCATGTTTCCAGCCTCAGCAGGAAGACGTTTTCAGTGAAAACACTCTTGAAAGCCTCTGTTCAGCATCTGTTCAGCACTGACAGACACAGCGACTAACCGGAGAACATAATGAAGCATTTAGCGGCTAAAGAGCCTGAAAGACACTGAACACATGGCTGTGAGAGAATATTGGATAAAACAGAATTCCAGTTGAGTGCTTATTTTCCTCCACGACCGCCAGATGTGATAATACTGAAATAATAAATAAATACATGACTCTTTGTTATGTTCAGTTGTAATATGTCTGAACAGGATACACAGTCAAGAGAACATGAGGTAAATTACATACAAAAATATACAATAGCAAGAGCTGAAAGATGCAGGATGTTGTATTAATGACACTTGAGTCTTAATCAATTAAATATGTTTATAGCAAACAACAATTTAATCAATAATTATAGAAAAAAAATGATAAAAAGCTAAAAAATGTTCTGATTAAACAAATTTCTGGTGGCAGACATCATATTTACAGATAAATGTTTATTTCACTTTGTTTTATATACTGAATATTTAAAACTTTTGTTGTTAAAGATGTACAGTTGAACAATTCTGTGTTTTTCACATAGAAATAGTGATTCGATTGTGTTTTACATGACTGAATACATAATTGACATCTAAATAGGATTGCCATCCCCACTCAGAGTCAGATTACATTAGATTAAAACATACATACATACATACATACATCTTTATGTACCGCCGCTGTATCCGCCGTGGCAGGTCACAGGGAGCTGGAGCCTATCCCAGCTGGCATAATGACTAAAAATAAACATTTACATGTGTAATCTGGAGGTGGACTTGTTTAATTGTATGTTTCCTTCACTGTATTTACATGAAGCAAGAAATCTTTAACCACAGAAGTCTCCAGTTAATAAGCACCACAAATTACTGCCTTGAAAATAACTGATGAGTCAGCGATCATTTCAACACCTTTCTGACAGAGTCAGCAACTATTAAACAGTCCGCAGTGGTGGCAGTCATTACCTAACCTATTTTTTAGATGTTGCTGAGTGGTTATTTTTGTGGTCTCTGTGATTTTACTTGACTTACAGAACAGAAACGTTGATGTTAGTATGTAGGAAATGTGTTGCAAACCTGGTTGACTGGAAACAGTCTGCTAACCGTAGCCTCGTTTAGTATTTGTTTAAAGCGGATACTGTTCCTAAATGTTTGTTTTGTAAGGTGGAGGCAGTAGTATTAAAATGTGTAATGTGATTCCGTCAGCTGTAGCTAATGGTTGAGTGTTTAAGGTCATAAGGTCAGCCAGAGGTCTGGGTGTCCCTACTTTTCTGTTGCTGCTCTTGGCCTTTCCTGCCTTTGATAAAGCCCTGCTGTATTTCCATGTGGTCTTAAGTTGATGAATGTTCGTTGTCCCCCAGTGTGTGCTAGAACACCAGATATTCCTGGTGAAATGTGAGCCTAACTGAATAACTTTTGGGTCCTGACCAGAGCCCTGCAGAGCGCTCTGAAGTTCCGCTCCAAGATGAGGTCCGGTCGTGTAAAGTGTGGCAACTGACTTACATCTTTTTCTTTTTGTTTTTACTCAGTTTTTTTGTGTCTTTCTACAGGAACCCTGGGTGTCGTCACCGAGGTAACATTGAAGATCCGTCCCATGCCGGAGTACCGCAAATACGGCTCCGTGGTGTTCCCTAATTTCGAGCAGGGTGTTGCTTGTCTACGAGAAGTTGCCAAACAGGTTACATGTTAATTTATCCTACACTGTCACTGCCAATTCTCCCAGGTTCAGAACTGGAAAAAGATATATACCCCAATTGAAAGTAGCTTTTTTTATTTTTAATATGTTCTCTGTTCAATTGGTTGAAATCATTCAGTAAAACATGGAACTCAACATTTAAAAGATGTTGTCAGACGAACTGGTAAAGTCTTGTTAGTGTTGGCTAAATTGTGACCCTCTGATAGATGAGCAAAACCAATCTGAATGAAAAAGTTGATTGAAACTTAACAGTTGAAATGTAATGTCAGACGCCTCAAGCGACAGGGTATGAATTTGAATTCTATTGATCATTCAGGACATCAAATAAGACAAAAAGTCTAAGGTGCATTGAGGGTTTACAATAAGTCAAAGCTTATTCATGTAGCATGCTATCATTCCAAAGATATATTGTAGCATGCTGAATGTATTTGGCTTTTATTTTTCAGAGGTGTGCCCCAGCATCTATACGACTGATGGATAATGAACAATTCAAATTTGGTAAGTTTTGTCAGCGAATTAACAATACAAGCAATAAAATACACAAACATGGCACTTACCTGAGCCGCACAGCTTTGCGTCAACCGTTCACCATACAAATAAATTTAAATTTGAGCAGGTTTTCATTTTCGGAAGGCGTCTTTTCCCCCTTCAGGATACAGTTCAGCCGTTGGCTGTGATCAGAGAACTTTTATTTGCTACACAAGGCGAGCTTTTAACCAGCGGCTTGCTAATATTCATGTTTACTTTGAGTTAGAATTTGTTTCCCAGGCGGGAGTTGTTGTGTTTGTGTTATATTGCTGTTCGGCATACCCCCTGAGAGAAGAACAATGAATGGAATGGCACGCCATGAAATGATTTTACCTTCTGCAGCATGGAATTGTTGAATTGATTATCATTTCTGCAGCAGAATAGCTGCAAACACACAGACAAAGAATTGAAGTAAGATGAAAAATTACATTGGCTAAAATTAAGTAGTTGTTGCATTGAATTGTTATGATGTTGTTTCTTAAGGTCTAGTGGAATGCAACCAGCTTCACCAGAGATCTCTGTAAAGTCCCCCCTCAGTCTCGGGGGATCTCATTATCTCCTATATTTTCAGTTTTCACAGAGTAGGCACTTCTTAGCATTAAGTAGGGAAGATGAAGCGACCAGGTTTTGCACTAATAACGAAAACTCATTGCTCTATGATACCTTCTTGGACTTATTAGAGACTCCTCCTCACTTCTAATCATGCTGTCGGTTACGTAAGGAGAACTGATGTATTCACAGGCCTCGTTAAGGTCTGGAACCACAACTACAATTTAGCACTGGCTGTCTCGATATGCAACATGAAAAATTAGAATGCGGTAGTAAGCAGCAGCTTGTGTTGTTATGCCAAAACACAGAGGAGAGTTAAAAGTAGAATTATGCACGCTGCAGGTATGATTTTCTCTCTGGATGTTGAATATTTAATTAATGAGTATGATGGTTGCGAGAAACCTAAAGACCCGCAATCAAATTTTTGGAATTGAAACAATTAGGACTCTAAGTGATGAAGAGACTTGAGCATGAGGGGAAATAAATGAACTGTTAAGTCTCGGCGACGTCACCCGTGACTTGCCCACTGTGATTGATAACCATCCCATTGGCCCCAGTCCCTCATTTTTGCTTGTCCACAGGCGCTTTTGTGTGTCCGATCAGGAATAAATCAAAAAAGTGTGGGTGAAGAAGACTGATATCACCGTGTCAGTCCCACTTCCTTTTGGAAACCCCCTGATTTATTGTCCCTGTTGGTAGCTGCCACTGACCAGTAGTAAACTTATTCAAATGTTACCATTTATATTTCCTTTTTTTTGTTTGAATCCTCAAATAAATCTGAATAGCTTGTCCCCTCAGAACACTGAAGCATGCGAGCACAAGCAGGCCATGACTAATGTGTGGGGAAAATAATCTGTTTTTCAACTGCACTTCTTTGTGATTTGTTGAATCTGATTTTTGTTTCTACCCCCACCCCCACCCCCCCGACAGGTCATGCACTGAAGCCTCAAGTATCTTCAATTTTCACGTCCTTCTTGGACGGGTTGAAGAAATTTTACATCACCAAGGTAAAAGATTATTCAGACTGAACGCCACTGATTGTTTGCCCTGAGTCACACTGAATTCACCTCTTGAATGCCCAGTTCAAAGGGTTTGACCCCAACCACTTGTGTGTGGCCACGCTGCTGTTTGAGGGCAACCGTGAGAAGGTCCTGCAGCACGAGAAGCAAGTTTACGACATCGCTGCAAAATTTGGGTGAGTGGTTGTTGTTTCTCTCCTCTCACAGGGTCGACACACCGTTCAGTGTGACTTTTTAAATCAACCTTTATGTAACAGCGGTGAAAAGAACACTTCAGACTCTGCTTTCTCCTCAGTAGTCGTTCTCATTGAGAACTGATGGATCGCCTGTGGATGTCCTCGTGTCAGGCCAGCTTTTATGTTAGAGTAGGTGTTGTGTGGGTGGTGATCGCGAGCTGCTGCTCCCCCCCCAGGACAGCGCAGGGCATTATGGCCTACCTGCAACCTCTTTGCTGTTGTGATTGATCATGAAATAGATCAATAAGGACTTTTGGTGGTAATCAGTTGCCTGTCAGCCTGAGAGGGATGCTATCCTAAACCGCCAACATTGGTTTCATAGATGACTTCCTCCAATCAGAAATTCTTCAATTAAGAATTAAGAAGAGGTTTCATTCAATTCATTGAGTCTGAAAACGCTGGGAGTGGTCTAAATTTTTATTCTTGACATTTAAGGATATTATTTTCGCTTTATTTTCAACAAAAGTTCATAACAAATCTTTGCTTGAAAGTCAGTAAAATAAAATAATCTTAAACCTATTTAATATTTTTCTTTCTTTTAGGTGACACCAATGAAATGGCTTCTTAAAATAAATGAACTATACACACATTTGTTTCCACTCTATTCCTGATGTATTTCAGCTTCATATGAGTACAACCATTTGATCACTACAACTTAAAACGGAACATGTGATGTCAGAGATTGTTATCTGGGTAATGCCCATTAATCATGTATTAATCATTGTGTTTGTAAGCGTTACTTTCTTTGCCACACGCCTCGACTTGCAGGTAGCTGGACCTGCGCTCTGGTAATATTCAACAATTAAATCATAAGAAATGTGTCAGTTACAGGCTGCTCCCTCTTCTTTATTTTATTATTTCTAATAAATCATGATGACCAATCAGATCAAGTGCCAGTGATGGATTAGTGTGGTTCTGTGATATTTTCTTGTGGTGTTGGGAAACAGGAAGAAGGGTGAAAATCAATATAGTGATTTTGTAATGAGCTTGGCCTGATTAGTTTGGGTGGTGGATGAAAATTTGATTACCCACTGCAAGTGATGGATGTGGGCTGACCTGTGGTGATGCGCAGTGCGTAGCTTCATTGATCTGTTCATTGTTGGATTGACAGGCTCCCCACCAAATGTTGTGAAAGGAGCAGTCTGAGCAACAAAGCCAGGAGAAAAGAGCTGTTACATATTAACCCCCTTATCTTTTTTTTTTTTTTTTTCAGGGGCTTGGCAGCTGGGGAGGACAATGGGCAGAGGGGCTACATGTTGACCTTTGTCATTGCGTACCTCCGGGTGGGTGACTCCTCTGAGGTTTTCTCTTTTGGGCAGGTGGGGTGGGTGGAGAGGATGCAGTCTGCCAGCAGACAGGATAGTGAACGGTGTGGAAAGGCTGCAGAATGTGACCACAGGAGGCTTTTGATTGGATCAGGTCAGAGGTCCAGTGCCGCTGCAGAATAACAGCAGAGAAAAGACTGTTCCGTTAGAGGATCTTCTTCACAGATGATAATGGTGTATGCATACACTAAAGTCCTCTGGGTAGGATTACTGTCAGAACCGGTGGTGCATGGGTTCTCAACACCTTTTACAGTCTGGATAGATACAAACCAGTTCCACGTAGTATTAAAACACCTGCAGTCAATATTTCTTTATATCTAAATCTTGGAAAAAAAGATAACTGGGCGAATGAAATACTGAATGAATAGAAAGTTTTTTTAAAAATTTATTGCTACTACAAAAGAATCCTTTTTAAATATCGAGACATAATTTTATACAAATTAATGTGATTTATAATAATGGATGCTTATATGGTCAGATTGTGTATGTAACAATGGCTTCACATCAGAACAGACACGCATAAAAGTCTGAGACTTTTAAGCTCGGAATGAGATTCAAGAAAGAAGTTTGATAAAATCGCTTAATGTCCCACATTAAAAGGTGAAACACATTTAATAGTAATGTTAACAGGCTTGTGCATCAAATTTAGAGCTCCAATGCCAGTTCATACTGAATAAATGTAGGTTTTATAGGTAACAGAATACTAAACCTACTGAATGAGCATCAAGCTGTCATCCTACTAATGCTGCTGTGTCCTGAGCAGGACTTGGGGATGGACCACTATGTGATAGGAGAGTCCTTTGAAACCTCTGTGCCTTGGGACAGGTAAGCTGTGCATGTTTGCCTTCCTCCTCCAATTTTCTTTTGGTTTCCTCTCCTTCCTTTTATTTTTCTGTCTTCGAGAGGCAATTAATTAGCTCTGCGTCGGCGTCCTGCAAACTCACCATTACTGTCAGACATGCACACGCCACAGGAGACACCTTTCTCTGCATGTTCATATCACATTCATCCCACATCCACATGTGGTGTGTTCTGCCTTTTCGACATGGGTTCATCATCATTTTCAGACACACCAACCAGGAGCACACACACACAGATCTGCGTTGTGTAACATGCCTGACGGGAGAGACCAAGAGATCAGGCACTGAGGCGAGCATATGTGCCTGGCTCATTACCCATCCTTCTCCCCATCCTCCACACTCCACACACGGCTGCACATGTTTAGGACTGGCAGCCATTTCCACACCAGTGGGAACCTCTCCCACAATGGTTGTCGCGTTTGTTAGTCTCATACACTCCACCTCTTTTCTGCTGTTTTGTCTTCTGAATTTCAATAATTTAGCATTTCTCCAACTCGTTCCTTGTGAGAGGTTAAATACGCAAATATCATGTTTTAGACTGCTGTCAAGTTGCACTTCAATTCTGAAATGAGTTATCCACGTCATTTTTAAAGCTATAATAAATTAATTATTTTGTTTCCAGGGTGTTGGACCTTTGCCGAAACGTAAAGGCACGCATCGTCCGAGAGTGTAAAGACAAAGGAGTGCAGTTTCCACCATTTTCAACATGCAGGTAATGTTTACAAGTAGCAGCTGAAGTGCAAGATGAGTCTGAGTGACAATAAGGGTTCTGTTGAGCTCAGATCCAATACCTGTTCTTTTTGCACACACATTTTGTCTTCCACAAACCCTTTTTATTTCATTAAAGCCAGCACTAATTCTGTACTTTTAATTAATCTGCTCATTTCTTGTTCACTCAATACAAGGAGTTTGTGTAATTTCTTGGACCTCCGGGCTGCTGTAATGCGAAACAAAAGTTCCTCAAACATTAATGGAATGGTGCTTTTGTTGTAGACCATATTCTGCAGCAGTTTAGTGCATATTTAGCACTTATTAGTGAATATTTATTAATAGTGTAAGGATGACTCAAATAGTAGTATTCCATATTCTTCCACCAGCAATATTTCTTACACAAAAGAAGAAAAACTGACAGTTTTAAAACCAACTAGAAGCAATTAAGTCAGATACAAAAAAAGAAATGTTTGCCTTTTTTTTTTATACTCAACACCTTAATTAAACTAAAGATGCATTGAAGTTACTCATTCACATTTAGCCCAAAATATGTTAATGCAGACACACTTAGAATATCAGAGAGCAGACGACCAGCAGATTGAGGATTACGAACAGATTAGGCCTCACCCTTATTATGCCACAGCCATTCATTTCCCGGCTGCAGTCTGTCACATGATTGATTTGTCCATTTAACCTCTGGAACAGTCATCGTGCCAGGTGATGGGCCATGTCAAATGAACAGGGGCTCTGCACCCTGCGCCTCCTGAGAGGGAATATAGCCACTAAACAAGCATTTCACTCTTTAACAATGCTTTTAAAATATTTTCCTGATGAGTTCTGATTAAAAGTTGTTATGTATTTCATAGCAGCCAAATAAGCAGTAATTAAATGCTGTGTAAAGGAACAATCTGGTCTGTTTAGTGTGTCGAGTCCTCCTGATACCTGCAATTTGACACTGTTCGGCTGATTCAGTAAAAGCAATGGTGTCTATGTCTTTGATAATGTTCCTAAAGGTTAGTGCACTTCTCGCTCAAAACCATGAATACCAGGGACGGCAAAATCAAGAAGCTCCCACTTTACTTCAGTGTCCAGTTAGGAGATAATGTCAGAAGTTTTCTTTAGCTTTGAGTGTTTGAGATTAGAGCTGAAGGAGAAACGCTTGCTTGACTCCTGCCTGCTTTCTTCCAGGGTGACTCAGACGTACGACGCCGGCGCCTGTGTCTACTTTTACTTTGCCTTCAACTACAGGGGACTCAGCGATCCAGTGCACATTTATGAGCAAGTAGAGGTATGACCAACTTCCATTATGGCGAGGTTTTTCATAGATCACGGGTACATCTAATGTGATGGATCGTACATGATGTGACTGAGTGTGGTTTTTATACTTTTACTTCCCAGCATGCAGCTAGAGAAGAGATTCTTGCCAATGGAGGGAGCCTGTCACATCACCACGGAGGTACCGCAGCCTGAAAAATGTAGAGACTAGAACATTGAATAGAATGGCATGTTCATGTTGTTTGTGATTTATGAAGAAAGGTCGCACTGAGTTAAAAGAAAAGGCGACAAGCATCCTCTAGCTCCATGCCAGTCCTGCTACAAACGTGCATCTGGCCAGAGATCCATCATTGCTTCCTTCACATATGTGAACATATGTTCCCACAACTCAGAGAATTGCTATGACACGGTTATTTGTTCATTTCTGCAGTGACCAAATGAAACGTGAGCAGGGGAGGGCGGCGCACCAACTCTACAAGGCCCCATCAGGCTAACCGAAATGGCTGCCTTATCTATATTGCCATCCGCCTCGCTGTTTTCATACATCACTTCAGGCTATTCATCACACCTGTCAAAAACAGTATGCAGTGAATCAGCTGCGATATTAAATCACAATTTTTCCTGAAGGCGGGGACGGGTTCAAAATTAAAAGATTGCTAATAAAAAGCAGGCGGCGGGCCGGGGTAAATGATGCTGCCGTTATCACCGGCTGTATACTGACCTCCAAACGGTGGCCCAGCCACCCCGATCAGCACAGGGAGGTGACAGGGCGGGGGGTGGGGTTGGGTGGGAAGGGAGTGTGAGGGTTGTGGGGGGGTGGGGATATTGATGTAGCTCCCGCGTGCTAGGCCCACTCTGTAATTGTGATTAATAACAGTGTTGCTCGCTATCTCGGCCCAGACATCCCGTTTTGTCCGACCACAATCAGTGCTTGACAAATGGAGCTAGTTTCGCCTGGGTTTTGTGTATCAAACAAAACAGATGTAGTCAAGAATGGTGAGGTGGGAGGGCACCAGAGAAATACATTTTTGTAGCCCCTGTATTTACAGCGGGTCAGTGCTGTGTGCTGCGTGGGTGTAGGTAATGGAATCTGAATGTCTAGAGTGCTTCTAGACAGAAAACTTTGTTAAATGCCACCATTAGTTGACTGCTGTCCATCACAGATATGCAGATTTTAGATGGAAGAAGATTACGCTCGATTAAAAGCAAAGTTACACATTTGTTTGCGGGTCCTAAGCCGCAGCGGGAGAAGCGTCCTTTATTAAATAGGTCACCGGTGTCGTAACAGTTGAAGAGTTGTTGAACATCCATCACCCGGAGAGTCATCCATCTCTCAACCTTTCACCAGCTCGACCGTATCGCAGGAGCGCAGGGTCCTTTACCTTACCCCGTCTTTATGCGTCCTGACCCCCATTTGTCAGAGGCTCAAGGAAAGTGAGCAGAGCACAGTGTGTTTGAGTCCGAGCCTCAGCCAAAGCACCGACGGCCTCCTGTGTGAGGAGCCACCCCAGGGTGCCCGGCGTCTTCACCTCACCTTGTGGTTCTGAAAAGCGCCACAGCACACAAATCATCAATGGAAAAGTGACCTGATTTAGTGAAGTCCCCACCTCGCCTTTCTCCCTGTGGCTTTTCCACACAAGAGAAATGATGCTTTGTAGAAGGAAGGAAAAAAAATATATCTGTCATTTCTGAAATAACTACCTGCACCTCTTTGCATGTCTCAGTTGCACAGACCAAGCTTGGAGAGATTGATTGCAATAGCAAACAAAAAAGAGAGAATATGACAAGATAGATGTGTAAATTATCACAGTGATGGAGGCAATGATGCAGTCCCAGCACCTTCTGTTTTCTCTCCTTTCCCTGAGAGGAGGGGAGGGATGGAGGTGGAAAAAGGAGGAAGGGCCGAAGAGGAGGAGGTTGTGGAGAGCAGGGTACTTTCTTAGTTACTGGGTAACAGCTGATTGGTCCCCCTTTCACCATCTGGAGGTGTGTGTGTGTGTGTGTGTGTGTATCAGGGTCCCTAGTGACCCTGCTGTCGGCCTTGTTTTGTCAGGAGAGGGGCTTCTCTCGCCTCATGGCCGATCCCCATCTGGGCTTCCTGGCTGGACTCTGATAGCGTGGCGCGCTAACACTCCCCGCATCAACATGCCCTATTAACAATTGAGCTCCCCTGCTAGTGATACAAAAAAAAAAAAGAGTCATGTGGGGAGGGAAGGGAAGCGCACCACCACTCCCATCGTACACCCTCCTGTGTATCTAATCTCAGGTGATTGCGCTGCTGGTTTCAAGTATTGACTCAATGAGCGTCATCTGTTCAGAGCTGTTCGGTTCTCAAAATTATCTTTTGGGTTTTTTGAAATGTCGACATCATGCCTTTCCTTTTTTGTTGACTTTCCTCTAAAAGTTAACATTCAACCAGCACAGTTATAAAAATATATATATATATATAACTGTCAAACCTCAGGCTAATTTTAGGTTTGACAGTTCTTTTACTTTCTTAGTAGTCTATGAAAAGTCCTTTGTTTTATTTGTTTAGATTTTTTTTTTTTTTTCATTTTATAAAGGCCAGTTATTGCTTCTAAACTGGTTTTTGATGTGAAATATTGCAGTTTTGTTTTTTTTTGCAACTGGAGCACTGGATTACTAATGTGGTATTTAATTAAACTCAATTTAAGAATATGAACCACATTAGTGTTTGTCTACAGAACAAGCACATCCTGCCCCACCCCACATTAATTTGCACCATCGCAGTTTAAAGCACTGAAACTCGCCCTTACTGAAAGAAAGAAAAAAAAAAAGCGCACACTTTTTCCCAGGTTTGACAGAATTAAAAAAAATTATTGCCCTCTTGTCCCTAAATCTCAACTGTCAATCACAACAAACCCTCACCCCCCCCAAAAAAAATTTTTAATAAACATTTTCATACTCATTATCTTCATTATTGTGGAAATTGCACAGAATTCACAAAAACACAATCAACTTTATTGGCTCTTAGAAATTCCAAGTTTCCCCAGCCCGCTGCATCCACTAGACCTCACGCTGACTCCAGGCTCTCTGCTGAGAACCTGTCTGGTACCGAGGCTGTGGAGGATGTCGGACTGGACAGCTGGTGAAGCTGTGGGCACCCATGCTAGGCTTCATGCCACAGCCGCTCTAACTCCTCGGTTTGGGGGGTTTGGAGGAGGGTGAAGAGCGGCTGCAAGCCAAAGTCCTGCTGATGGAGAACCATTGTGTGTTGCTCCGCAGTTAGCTTTGGCACCCTGTCGGAGATCTGGCCCCCGGGGTTCAGAGGGACCCGAGTGGCGTTGAGGACGAGTAAAAGCAAGCACAACAGCCTTATGGGTCAGCTGCACGAGCGAGCTGGTGTGCACAATGAAATAAAACGGGCAGAAAACACTCCAGTGAATCCGGAGGGAGGGAAATGGAGGGGAGGTGGTGGCTGAAAGAGTGAGGGAGCCTCGAACGGCCCACTACAGCCGCCAGCCGGCCCCTCCTCTGGGAACACACAGAGCCTAATGAGTTTGATAGTCTGCTGAGCTCCATAAATCATGCCATGCAAAACATTTCTCCACTCTGAATAAAAGCATTTATCACCCTCTGTTTATTCACTCACTCTCACAAGATTGATTGGCTCCCAGCAGCCTGCTGAGCAATCAGCCGTGCCGATTCCTCTATTTCTCCCCCTCGGTCCGCTTCCTTGGGTTTATTTATTTATTTTCTCTCCTCTGTCATTCAGTTGGGAAACTTCGGAAGGAGTGGATGAGAGAAACCGTCTCCAGTGTCGGCATGGGCATGCTGAAGTCTGTCAAGGACTACGTGGACCCCAACAACATCTTCGGCAACAGGAACCTCCTCTAATCCTGTCCATTTTTAATCTTTTCTAAAAGCATTGTGTGCATTTGGTATAATTAGTTACTAAATGTGAATTTAAAAGAGAGATAAGAGAGATAAGTCATTCAGTGCCATTTATTGATTCACTCAGACATTTTTTTCATTAAATCACAATTAACATGCTGTAACAATCATCGCCGCTCATGCTGAAGCCCGTTTCATGCAGAGTCGTGTCCTCTGATCGTTTTTTGGAGCGATGACTTATGCAACAAAACTTGTTATTTTTTTTATTTCCTTGTTTAACCAGTTAACCAAATTTTATTTACCCTCATGTTTACATCTTTTGTTTTTCTTTCCTCTTCTGTGTGTGTGTGTGTGTGTGTGTGTGTGTGTGTGCGCGCGTGTGCGAGACACGTCTTTAGTGGTATGTTCCTGATGAATGCGCTTTCTAAAGCCCTGTGCCTTTTCTGAAGCTTTTGTCGGCCTTCCTCTTTTCTCCACACACTCCATATTTGTGTCCATTTCATCTTTTATTCTCCTACTTGTACTTACATATTGCCATTGCCAGTTTTTCTGGACCTTGTGTGTGCTGACAAATTTGTGCCCACCCACTTTAACTGAAATGCATACTTTGCATGGTTTGTTACTGAGGAAGTCAAGTAAGGAAATAAAAAGAGCCATTGTGTTTTTCCCAATCTTGCCTGCTTCAATGTGACTGTTTTCACTTTTAAGGCTTCTGGATGCCAGTGCTCACTTTGTACCAAAGAGACAGCACATCAGAACATACAGACTGTCAACATTAGTTTGACTGACCTGACGCAAGCATTCGACAACTTCATACATAGCTAAGCTATTTTTTTTAATCGTATGCAACGAAGAGCCTTTTGTGAGCTGGTCAATGTTGACTTTGACTGTCATGCGCTAAAATGTTCAGATTTTTGATTTATTTCTGCTCACATATCTAATTGGTGTTGCACAGCGTTCTTCTTGACATAACCTCCCTTGTTGGCTGATCTGTACTGTGTAAAGTTTTTTGGAGCAGAGACTGTAGTGTACATTTTGATACCAGACTTGTACCATTTGCTACTGTTAACCAACGATTCTAAAGCAAAGAAAACCTTTTAGAGTTATTTGTTGAAGAATCCTGCCTTTTTTTTCTGTAATCCAGATTTTCCTGACTCACCGTGTCCTTTTAATTCATATTTCATCAAATAAAGACTTCTTAAGGAGTCATCATTTGAAAGTTTCCTTTCACACGAAAACTGTTGAGTGTCACATGACTTCCTTTTCTCCAGATAGAAACACTTTGTCAATGCTTTTGGGCAATAAATGGAACTAAAACATCCAAGGTCATGGTCACGTCAAAATACAACATTGTTGTGAGAGCAGAAATATTTCCCTCTCATACATCATTTCCAGTTAAGCTTTGGATAGTAGCCTCTATTTATGTTGTCAGACGGCACCAAGAGGGTGAACAAGAGCAAAAGAGCAGGGTTTTGTTTGCTCTACCTCTACGTCACACTCCGCTCAAGGTAATCCAGCACAGAGGAGTTTAGCTGAGCCTGTCTTTAGCTTCCTGACAGAAAGAATTCTCTGCCCCCCCCCCAACACATACACACAGGCTCATTTGGGAATTATCTTCACCCACACAGCCACCCACACACTGCCTGCTGACGTCACCGCCACCTATCAACAGCAATATAGCTCAGCCTTGGTCGATGAAATACTTCAGCTATCACATTCCTCGCACTGTGGTTTAATACTAAAGATTGTGTCAGTGAATTAGCCTTATGAATATAAGGCTTGGAGGATTTAACCTTATTTCCGGTTCGTCACTGTAATTGCTATGAGCTGTTTAATATTGATTATGGATTTATGGGAATCTAAGTGCCCATTGTCTTCCTAATACTATTTTTGTCATTTGCATCATGTTTTTTTTTTCCATGCCCATCAAATACTGTAATCTCAATGAAATGTGCACATGCATGTACAGTAGTACTGTATTTCATTCAGACATACTTCACGTTGTCCACATGGGGGCAGCACTGCACTGGGAGAAAATTTGAGATCACTGCTGAGCATTACAAACCAAAGTACAGCAGTGAACATATTACAGTGAATTAATTATAACAAATAACAAATACATGTACCTTGGTGTCAGAATGCTCCAGACATTTGGCATATTTTTATTTAAAATTTCAACAGAAACATTGCACATTTGCCATTTCATGCCACGGGTGTCTTTCAGTTTAGTCCGCCATAAAGAAATCCAAACTGGGAAAGGAAATAAATACAAGAAGCACATTACATTGCAAAAAAGACAAGTAGAAGTTGGCAAATTTGGAGACCTAATAGAAAAATAGAACAGCTATATTTATAATTACGTAACATGATGCAATAGAATTTAAATCATGCATTTCTGATGAGATAATTTGTTTTCTGATGTTCAAAATATGAGGTATTTGTTGGCTCACATTTTTGCTACATCCTTAGCAAGTGGTTGAAATACTGCACAAAACATGCAATTCAGGAGTTTTATTGTCAATTCAGCTCTTCAACTTAAACACGGTAGAGCACACAGATCCATGCCACACAATGTGCACAGTCACGGTTTAAAATCCATTTAACAAAGCTACAACACAATTCATAAGGCATACCCCACCCAAAAATAATACTTATATTAGCTTATGACTACACGGGCACTTCAGCACTACAAGTGTCAGTATCTCGGTCTTGTTTTGGAGATAACAGTTTTTAAGTACCATTTGATGATGTTCAGGACAGGACAAAAATGTGATTAAAGGGAAATATTTGACCCAGAATTTTGGTGACTGGATATGCCCCCCCCATCCACCCCCAACTACATAGATAGTCTGGTTGACTCTGTCCAGGTTTATCAAAATTAGTCTTTTCTGAGGTTTCAACATAGTATTATGTTACAGAATTTTCAATTTTTGAAGAATTCTCATTAAAATTAACTCTTTGCTAACATGACCAGTTGTTACCTTTTCTTTAGCCATTGTAATGTCAAGGCTCATGTTCTCACGTGCAACTATAACCACCCAAGACGACAGTGATTTATTTAGAGAAGCCGTTTATCATCCTGCTAAATGAAAAGAACCATTACCTGACTGGAGCTGAGTGGCATCCTCTAACTTTCTGCCAGAATGCAAGTGTATTTCTTACAATGTCAAACTAATCTTTTAAATGTGGTGAGGGGTCTATATTAAACATAACCTTGTGTCATGGTTCACTTATCAGTGTTTAATCGATGGATGTATGGATTTTGTCTGCATAAATTAAAATGATGTCAGAACAACTTCATCAAGGCACATTGTGTGTGTTGCAAGTGAGACCCTGCCTTTATAAAATTGGGCAAAATAGATTTCTGTATAGAATAAGAATGCTTTGTGGCTAACACAAGGCCAAACCGTAACAGCGGTCATTGGTTTTACAAATGATGGCAAATATATTTCATGGTTGAACATGGATTTCCATACGATCTAAGATTCTCAGTAAGGAGGCCATGCATTTTTCACTAGGATCTTTAAACAAGGCACAGGAAGGGAAGGAGCAGAGCACTCAATCTGCATCGCAAGCACTGTCCCAGGTCTTGAAATGGTGCTGTACCTGCATCCGTTAATCCTTCAGACTCTCCACAACCACTCTAAAATGCAAACATTACAGGTTCTTAATCTGCACTTGAAGATAACCCAATAACATAGTTACATATTCACAAAACATATGTCTGATGCCCTGGACAAAATGCGAGCAAGAATGTACCAAGAGCAAAACAAACCACAGTAGAGAAAAACATTCCTCTCTACTATTCTGCATGCCGTCTTCTGTCAAATCTGCGCAGTTCACAAGAAGAGTCAGTGATGGTTCACCGAGTGTCATGTTGACGCGGTGGTTTGTGTTTCCCTTTCTGACGTGATGTCATCACTTGATTTGTAACTGCTCCGACAAGTTTGTCCAGCACAGCTTCTTGAGCCTTCAGCACAAAAAGACTGAAGGAAACAAAAAAACTTCTATAATAGTACAGCAGTCAAGTCTAAAGCTCATCTCTATTAGGAAAAGCAAAGAGGAGCAGAGCCCAACAGTCTCTGCATGCACTGCACTGCCTCTGTTAGAGGCCACATTTATGAAACAGAGAGAGGTCAGTCTGGGGATGGCATCAGGAGCTAGCTGACAGGTTTAGGTGGTGCGCTATCAGCGCTGTCGCTGCAGCAGGGTGTGCTGCCTGCTTTGGCCACAGTGCAGCCACTGGTTTCTGTGCAATCACCACTGTAGGGGCTTGCCAGTGCAGAAACGCTCTGGTCATGTTGTCGCTTCTTGTTCAGTTCCTCCCATTTGGCCCTGTTCGCTCTGATCATGTCAAGCATTGGCTGAAGTTTGGGATTCAACTTGACCAGAGTCTGAAGAAAGAAGAAAGAAGGGGAGAGTGAGATTAGAAATGAATATGTATACTGTAGATATGTATGACGATGACATGTATATGTATATGTATTACGATGACATGCTAACAGTTGCTAATTATCTCTGAAAATAAAGCAGGACTGAAGTCAATGAGAATGACTCGTTCTGAAGACATTCATTCATAAAACAAAATGTTAGTGTATCACAATGTTTATGAGCCTCTAAAGATTTAAATGGCCACATTTAGTCTTTGATCAGACAGACAAATCGGGAAATGTTTATTCATTCTTTCTACATCCTTTTTGCTGATAATACAGTCTGGGTGTAAGGTTCAAGTTCTGTCTTTGTATCCAAGTCTTGCAACAAACCGGTCCCAGGCCTCTGTTAGCCTCTGCCCTCCACCGGGAAGACAGTGTGGAGGAAAGAGTTGATGACATCTTCAAAAACACACAGCAAAGATTCATAGAAATCCATGTTGAGATGTTTCAGTGTGAATCAAAGTGGCAGAACGTACAGTATTTTCCACACTATAAGGCGCACTGGATTATAAGGCACACATTTAATGAATTATTTATCTTATAATTTATTTCATATATAAGGTGCACTGGATTATAAGGCGCATTTTGGGTTTATAAAAAAATTATAGGCTTTTAGGTGCGTCTTATAGTACGGAAAATACTGTATTTGCCATCTAGAGTCATCCAGTCATCATGGCTAAACATACTTGTTGCATTGAGACTCTACACACTACACTGAAGTAGATTGTAGAGTTATTTTTGTATTTACTAAAGGTGCCATATTATGAAAAACACATTTTATCTGGTCTCTACATATATATGTATATAGTGGTCCTCCGTTACATTTGGATGTAAATATATTTCTTATACTGCACTAATGTTTTAACTTGTAATAAAAATTATCTTTTGTACAATTCTCTATTGTTTATTACAAACACACAGAGATTTTCTTATGTTATTGTAATATTTTATCATCCACATGTCCATTGTAAAGGTCATTGAGCAGTAAGGGAAGGCTGCCTCCATAAAGATTAGTTAAAATGCATTTTTATCAGTTCAGTTTTTTTCTGTGTCTGATGATTTGCGCATGTTGACAAGAATGCAGTGATAATAAATGTGAATCCCAAACTGAGAGCAGAAAAACGGCACATTATTCATCAAACGAAGTATATGGATAACACGAACGTCCATACACAAAGAAAACCCTGTTAGAATAATACCAACAGCTTCATGGTTTAAGGCAAAGAAATGGCTGCTTTTGAGAGATTAGAAGCACATTTGAGACAAGATAAGTCGCCATCGTCATTTTTCCACACTGAACATTCAGTGGTCATGTTGTCAAAGTTGTCATCCAACATTTTGATGAATAACCTGTGAGATAGGAGAACAGAAGAAACCTAGTATCCTAACATTGTCCACAGCGTGTATTGAAATTCCACAGAAGTCTGTAATAAGCTTTTGTTTCATTAACCCCTCTTCATATGGAAATAGTATACGTGGGAATGAGTCCTGTATATTAGACAATAGAAGCGTTCATTTATTCACCCGTATATGAAAAGAATGGGTAGCCATTGTAAAAATGAATGAAATAAATAGCCAAGTACACCTACACTGGGGACTGCGTACTGTATGTATGAAAAGGAATCTGCTGGAGAAAGCACAACTAATCACAGCTGAGAATTAACTGTTAAATGCGGGTAAGCAATTTGAGATTAATTTATATTCAGATGGTGCATACACTTGTTTATATGAACAATTAAAATGACTAGGTGGGTGGTCAACTGGAACAAAGCTCTATAATGTGGCCAAGTTCAGACATCAAGACTGTTTTCCTTGTTAAAAAAGCTGCCATCTGCCCACATTAGTGCATTAGGAATTCATAACGTCCTAAAAGGTGTTTTTGTATGGCTCAATAAGTCATGGTATCTGTATTAGAGGACTATAAAGCTTCTTCAGGGAGTCAGGCTGCTTCAGCTACTGTATGCACATATGCACATTTCATCTGTGTGGACTGTATGGATACTCCAAAAAAAAACCAAACAACAAAACAACCCAAATATTTTGATGGTTTAATAAAATTTAGCTAGTTTTTTCAAACAAAAAAGAGTCAAACTTTTACTGGCTTCAGCTCAAATAGTAGATTTGCCCACTTTTTTGTCTTATGAGATCAAAATTTTGAGAATTATTGAATCTTTATCCGCAAAAACAAACTAAGCACAACAGGTTAGCACAGTAGATAAAAAAATTAAGGAACATATCATACAGCCATTTACTTTATATTTATATTTTCTAATGTTAGAATTTTTTTTACACTTAATGCACCTACGGTATGTTAGTTAATGATCAAACATAAACAAATTTATTAAAATCACCTCATTGTCTGTTGAATGTCTTTTTATAATACCAAGAGGCTCCTGAAAATGAACTTTTGAATCACATATTTGGGTAAAAAAAAAAACTTTACACATATTTAAACCATTTAAAACAGTTATCTGCATATTAACAAATAATGAAAATAACCAGAGGGTTTGGTCTGTGTTAAGCCTTCATCACACTGTGTTGTCATGTGGCCCACATAGAGCTCTAATTCCTGAACTATGAGGAGCGAGTGTGATGATAGTCCTAATCTTCATGGATTTGTCTCATCTGTGGGTTTAAAGAAGAGACAACAATTTGCTTCTTTCTGCGCAGCATCTGTCCACAGTGGGACACATTGTCATTAGCTTGTGCAGCATCATTATTCCACTGAGTTTGACTCAGAAGATGAAGAAGAAGAGAGACTGTCGTACGGTGGGATATAAAGATGGAAGGTTATATAATGGAGGATTAATATTCCACAAAGTAGCGAAACACCACCAGGAGAAGGAGATCAGCAAGATCGAGAACGAGGTATCTTCCGCCCACGGACAAAAACCCTGCCGCCTCTGAACTCTCTCTGTTCTCCCCCTTGCAAGTTTAATTGGCAGCAACATGATCGTGAGCTCCATATCTGCATTGTCCAAACATCAGTTTTTACACGAGACGACATGGAGATGAACCTCTACACAGACAACGCACAAACACACACACACACACACACACACACACACACACACACAGGCTGACTTTGATGCTTTTTTTTTTTTTTTTTTATCCATGCAAACGGTAACGATGGTGAAAGCAGAGACCTGCAAAGATTAATATGCTCTAACTTTTGAAACTGATCCTGGGATAATACAATAGATGTGAACATGATCTATTGTTGTTTTCTCCTCATGATGACAAAGAGTAATGTGTTTAATATGACAGTAAAGAGTAAGCAGGTCTCACTGCATGGTTTAACAGTAGCAAAGCAGTGGAAAAATCAGAGGCAGGGATGAACTTTTTCCTCTTCAACTCCTTTCACATCTCTCATCTGTCTGATTTGTTTGCTCTCATGCATTTACCTCCAGCACGCCTCGACTCTTAACAGACACCATCGTCACAGTGAGTCCACGCCTTTCTCCCACACAGCCTTTGCTGCTCTTGGCGTCATTCAGAAACACACACACACACACACACACACCAGTCACGCTAACTTTGACCAAGACATCCACTCAACCAGGATCCCACAATAAAAGCCTCTCAATATGCAGATCATCTAAAATATGTAGGAAACATACTAAGCAGTCAAACAGTCATTTCATATTTGCGTATTTCATTTGTGTGGAGCAAAGCAGGAAGTACACTGTCTTAAAGAAGAGATTTAAGTCAGCTAACATCACGGGTCTGTGTCCACTCACTCCTCTATCTCTGTAATTCCTCCAGTCAGAATGTCATCACTTATTCTCAAAAGAACAGGATGCAGCGTTGAAGTTTTTCATAAATTTTAATAAAAACAGAATTTTTTCTTTCAGGGAGAAATTTGTCGCTGCCATGGAAGCGGAACGGTTGCAGCTGACCGTTTATTGCTAGTGTCACTGGGGGGACAATTGCTGCAGAAGGGCAGTGACTACTGATGGAAGAAGCTGATTTGTGACAATGAAAGCCAGAGAGTGGTGAAGCTTGAAGTATTACCTCGTACAGCGGTGAGCAAATTCCATCAATCCACTCCAGCTGCAGCCCCGGCAACTCATCCTTCCTGTTTCGATCAAAGATGGCCTGAAAATGCAAAAGTCAGAACACATTTGTGCTCTCGCTCGAGAAACAGTAAGGCCACAACTTAGACTTAGAGTCCCTAAAGTGCAGCTTCGGTTTACGGAGAAATCTCCCTTAACTCTCCAGACAACTGAGTTTATTTCACGCTTATTTTCTACTATTACTCTTTCTTCTGCAGCCTGAACTTAAGAGGCTCCACTGAGGCTACGCTTCAGAGATAGTTACCGGGCTGTGACTTAGAAGTTAATATTTAATTTACAACTCCCACACACAGAGAGTTAAAGGTTTGACACAAGCAGCAGACCTCAGGCTACAGCATTCATTTGTGTTAAAGGCGAGGCA
The DNA here is from genome assembly GCA_013358685.1 of Antennarius maculatus. Lineage (NCBI taxonomy): Eukaryota > Metazoa > Chordata > Actinopteri > Lophiiformes > Antennariidae > Antennarius > Antennarius maculatus. The sequence goes on along the minus strand of CM023618.1, from coordinate 7,333,196 downwards.
ATTTGGCCGGGCTCGATTAGTCAACAGCCGTTAATTTTACACAGAGAACTGTTGTTTTTCTCTCCTTGCAGTCGAGCCTTCAAAGCTCCTCAATTAAACAAATCCCTCTCCTCTTTTGTATTGCCGTGGATTTGAGGACAATATAAAACGTGATGAATTAAGACAACATCATTGGCCCCACACTCGTTCTTTGCTATTAATAATATGGTGTTTTGCAGCTGGAGCTCCAGTTTGTCTACCGTATTTACACCTGAGTGGATAGAAAGGTCAGTGTTTGCTTTGAATCCTCTGCAGGAGTTGTTTTTTTTCTTTTTTTAAAAAGAATGACTGTAACACAGCCCACAGTTTGCTCTTGGCGGAGCAGCGAGGCAGTAGAGCAGTCAAGCTGACAATTCAGTTTTCTCACACTACGAGACACGAGCTTTCATGTTTCCTACACAGTCAGTGTGTTTGGGAACTGTGGAGAATACATCTTCAGCATCACCGGCTCACGGAGGTCACAGGGGTGGAATGAACTGCACAGAAACACAAAACCAGAGATGGTTGGATGCACTCACAGAGGGCGTCAGCTTCAGCTCCGATCGCTCTCTGTCGCCCTGCTCGAAGAACTCGCTAGTCACCAACTCTGCCACCTAGAATGACAGATAAGATGAATGTGGCTATTCTTCCCTTTTTTTATTTTCTCCATGAGTTTTCTCCAAAAATGTGCCCACCATTATATGTGTGTGTGTGTGTGTATGTATATGTATGTGTGTGTGTGTGTGTGTGTGTGTGTGTATATATATATATATACATATATATATATATATATAAAAATATATACACACACACACACATGCCTATGTGAGGTCAGTTCTCACCTTGCATGATATTTCCCAAGGTTTAGTGACCGCACCGAGATCACAAGCTGTCATCATCATGGATCTGAAAGGAATCATATATATTTCCTGTAATATCAATGATATTTAATCTAAGAATCAATCAATTTAAAAAGACAAAACCTGTATTTGCAGTACATTACCTGCACATGTCTCTATGAGCCTTTACATTCCAGTTGTACTCTCCATTGCTGACTAGTTCAAAGAACAGGTTCCTGTTTCTGCAGAAAAGCGTCAGTATTTACAGGTGTAATTAATGTTCATACCACAAGGGGGCAGTGTCATCTCAAAGACTTCTCACTGCTACATTATAAATAAGTTAGTAGCATGGACTGAGCCAAGCTCTGTGGACTATCAGGAGATTAAACAGCTTGATAAGCAGTGTTGTTTTGCAGTACATACTCAAAGTAAAGTGTGAGGTCTGTGGCCAGGATGGACTGTTTCAGCAGCTGCATGAGGTCACCGTACTCTGAAGACGAGAGGTTGGAGAAGATGTTGTGGCCCTATGGAGACACGCACAGAAAGAACAGGATAATCACTGAACATAAGTCACATGTGCATTCACTGCATGAATTATTCATTGAGATTAGATTGGGAACAGATGTTACATCCATCTATTTTAAAGACTTCTCCATGATTAAATAGAAGCGTGACTGCTATATTAGATTGCAGACACACTGCATGATATTGGCCTTTCACAAATCATAAGACAAACAGGTTATATAAAAAAGGCACAGCTGACTTGAGGTCGGACTTTTTAAGTCCTTATTTAATCACATCTCTGGCACCTATTTCTGCCTACACTCTTTGATAAGCAAATGTCAAGAATCTAAATATACGCAGATTTTCAGCTCAAGAATATTTTAGGGATTATTATCTCTCCTATCATTTTTTTTTTACTTCTAATATCAGTATAAACATGAAAAAATGGAATCTCATTTTTAGCTTTAATTCATCACCAGCTTCTGGGTGTAGAAAGACTTTAAAAGGTAAACAGAAATCTATTTGGTGTGTTGTTTTTTGAAGTTTTGATAAAGGTATTGCATACACAATGTGAAATATACTGCTTGATTCAAAGTCTCAGATTTCAATATCTAAGAAATTCCTGATAGCTAATCAGTCAGATTAGAAAGCAAAATCATGATCCATTATGAAAGCAGAGAAATTGTTTCATTTTTAAAAATTTGTCTTTAAAGAATGTCTTTTGACAATTTCTCTTTCTTTGCCAAATACCAATCGATATTGGACTGTAAAATATTATGAATTCGTACAGTGAAAGTACAAAAGTACAATGAAACGGTAGCACAATATCTGTGTTCAACACAAATAAATGGAAGACTGATTTGGCTTTTACATCTATCAGTTTCATGACACTTTAAGTAAAAGGCATCTAAAAGTCATGAACATCTAAACAATGAAATGGTGGCAGTAAAAATTATGCCGTCATAAGGCAGCATCTCTAAATAAGTAACATCTCTCACTCGAGGCTCTATGTCATTAAAGTAGGCCTCTCTTCGTCATGTATTATACATCCACCCTCCACTTAGGCACCCTCCTCAGGAGGATGCTCTGAATGGATGCAGAAGTCTGTCTGTGGTGAAAATAGATGACAGAGGTGATAATAGAGGAGCTCCAGAATGCAAGAGATGATAACAAGAAATGAACCCATATCTTTAAAACTGGACAATCTTTGTTTTCCTTAAAAAAAAAAGAAAAAAAAAAAAAGAAAAGCTATGAATCCAAATCTTAAAACTGTGACAGTGCACCTTAAATGAATTCACATCCATAAAATATTGAGCTACATGACAGCAGAAACACAAAGGACCTCTGTGGCAACTGGAGAGGATGAAGAAGAGGAGAGAGAAATAGGAAGTGAGAGTGAAGAGATGGAAGAGACACAAAGGGAGTCTATGATGTTTAAAAGTTTACATTTTAGATGAATGGCTTTGAATCAGATTGAATCGTGAGCTTTCTCTTCTACTTGAACTGGCCACGCTATTCATTTATATGCTAATAGGACAGCGATAGTTCAGCCCCAGTATCAACAGAAACCATTATGATATTCCAAGCAAACATTTGTCAGCTTACTGTGTTGTCAGCAGCGCGATAGTGAAGCCACTGGAACACACCCCGATAGGCCTCGTCTCCGCTGCTTCCTCAAAACGTCTTTAATTACAACTTTATGCAAACCCAATCACCTTGTAAAATGTCTCTCTCAACCAATTACCACCAAATCTATTGCCTCTGTAATTACATTGATTTGAGGGCAGCGTGAGGTATTTGTTTACCCGCTCAGATAGTAAAGCACCACACGGTTGCCGTCAGATGCCGTAGGCACAATCTCCCATGACTTTTTTATGTTATGCCAGCTTCACAGTTTGTTATTTATTTATATGGTGAGGGAACAAAATAAGACTAAGATGTGTTAAGTTTTATTTGTGAACACAAGACTTCCAGAGGAAGTAAATGTTCTCCCTTTACCAAGTCAGGTACCCACAGTTCAGAGCAGTAAAAGTTTCACTACTTTAACAGAATAGTCCTCAGTTGTAGGCAATTCAAATGAGTGCATGCTGAGAATTTAAAGAACATGAGGTGGACGGACAAGAAAAGGGGCAAGAAATTGAAAAAATACATGTTTTATTTGGATGAAACAAGTAATATAACACTTGTTAGATTTCTAAATGCTGTCAGGCAGATATTTGTGAACCTCCAGGTTAATTATTATATGTTATAATGACCAGCTGTTAGATGCAGCTTCATGCTGGATGCACACATGAGATTGTTGCAAATCATTTTTGCAACTGTCTGTAAAAAAGTAAAAAAGCAAATTCCTTAAAACGATGAACTTTCCTTTTAAATGCATGCATAATCTCTTGCCACTTGCTGCTCCAACCTGTAGGATAATATACCTTTGGGCATTTCATAGCAGGATTAACACAGGGGTTGGTGATGGCATTTAAAAGGACTATAATTTCTTGGTGCATTTTAACACCTTTCTGTGTGATGTGTTGTCTGCTGTATGACTATATTAGCTGTAGCGTGGTGTACGTAATAAACTGAATAAATTGTCACGAACAACACACAGCAGATAAAACAACCTTATAGTTCTATGTGTTGATGGGATGAAGGGAGTTGTTGAATCAAGAGTGTGTCTCTAGATGGGGTGTGAAATGTGTGTGAACGTGTTGCACAAATAACAAGGAGTGGTCGGCACGTGCGGGACCTTCATAGTAACTGCATTGCAGTAGATTTTGGAACATAGCGCACCTCGCTCTGCAGGATCATAACAGCGTGGTTGAAGTGGTGGTGCTCCAGTGTCGCAGAAGTCCCATAAAGAAGAGCAAGGGCTGAGCCTGTCCTGTGACAGACACACACACGCACACATACACACACACACATGGGGATAGAGAAGAGGAATAATCAGCATTCATCACTTTGTGAGAAACGATCTGTTGGTCAGATGTTCTGTGATTCCTTCACTTTGTTGGGAACCAAAGCTTCAAGTGTGACTGAAATACAACCATCCAACAATGGATGGTCAAATCATGTCATGTGGAAGAAAAATGAAATCTGTAAAGCTTATTTTAGTTCAACATATGTTTCAGTGGCTGTAACCCCTCCAAACCTGTGGGCTAATTTTAACAAGTTGATCTGTAGATAAAAGGTTATTCACATCGTATGTTCTTATGACCAGTTAGGAACTTGGATAGGATGGTTTTATTCAAGCTCATGCTTTGTCCAGTTATTGTGTGTGGGGTTGTTGTGCATGTGCTGTTCAACTATGGATAAAAACCCTTTCAAAAAGACATACACGTTTACCTCAGAGTTGATTTTCTCATTTAAACTTTGGAAGGATGATATAAAAACAAAACAAAACAAAACAAGAATGTGTTACTCTCCAGATACATTCAGGATAAGTTACCATAAGATTTTATGCGATGACAGAAACCCAGAGAGCATTGTGGTGCCGCGGTAAACAAACACATCCTCTTCATTAAACTTGGTTTCAAACTGACAAACTCTAATAGGTCTTCATGTGGGTACAGATCTGAATAAGTGTCAGCAGCGTCCGCTGTCTCTTTCTTCAGCACATCCTTACATAAGCCTTACACAACTCGACACGTGACTCTAGATGATGTGCTGGATGGCTGCAGGTGGGTAAACACAGTATAAACAATGTGTGTGTGTGTGTGTGTGTTGCATAATGAGAGAAATAATATGTGACAACTAACTTGGCCTGAAAAGCGTTGTTGGTGCCCCTGTGGTCCAAGTCGTGGCACACACATCCTACAATAAGAGCTAGGATCTCCACCTCTGTCAGCGTCTCCTGGAAGCCCGCCGTCTGATTGGCATATGAGGGTATGGGGGACAAACACACACTTGATCGAGTTAAAAACTAAAATTATCCAAAGAAACAGTGTATCCTAAACATCCAGAGGGGTTGCTGATTCAAAAGGGGGAGCGTAATACTGTGGATGAATGTGTTGTGGAAGTCATGTGCTGAGTGAGATACTTTAGGTGTGGTAGAGATACAATAGCTCCGCCCACTCATTAAAACACATGACATTAGGATGGAGGCGCCCAGAACAGCTGACACACCTATTTCACTGCCAATAACCAATCCAGATGGGACAGCATGAATTAAGCTGTGCTTGATTAAACAAACTAATAGTGTTGTTTATATAAAAGCGTGTGCGTGTGTGTGTGTGTGTGTGTGTCTGTCCCTAGAGACCTGATGAAGAAAGGCTTACTGAGACCATGTGAAGTGATTCCCGTGGGTCTCCGTTCAAACACATCTCTGGTTTGAAAGGTGAGATTTGAGCGCAGGTCACACTCAGATCTATATTGCGTATCTTTAACGACGGCAGCGCTGACACCGCCGGGCGGTTCATTCATGTTTCACTATCACTGGCTCATTCATCAGCTGCTTGGCAACAAGCTGTCTGTTGAAGTCGCATTCATGCAGTGGTATAATACTGTAATTATAACCTGACACTGCTCGTCAGCCTGATAATATCATGTTCCACCACCCCTACTTTTCAATGGTAGAGGTTACAAGATCCTGTAGAGCAGTAAAAGTAGCAGTATGACATCATTAATACATTTATAAATACGTTTCACTTGGAATAAAGTATGAAAAACATTTGGTTCCACTAAAAAACTGAGATTATCTGTGAGATAACTGATTAAATCTACTTGATCACTTTCCATTGGTGGCACATTCCTCCTTATTTGCTGTACATTTAATATCTAATTAAATACAAATTATCTGATCGGTACCGTTAGCATTGCAAACATGCACTGGCAGACGTTGAAGGCATGTCTCCAGTTGTGATAGAGAACCATCCTGTAGTTCTTCCTCACGGTCAGCAGCCATCTGCAGAGTGTCTGGAGGGGAAGGCAGAGAGAGGTCAGCGGTGGTCATGATGACGCTTTAGGATTTAGTCAGGTCTGTAAAGAAACACTCAAAAGATGGCCTCACCTCATAGTCAATCTTGAATTTCTGCAACATCCCCAACTCCATGAACATCCTCAGAGCAGCTGTTATCATGGCATCAACGTCAAGAGAGAAATCATCGAAAGAGAGCTTATCGATGCCGAGCTCGCAGACCAGGGGAATGTTGGCGGCCTGTTTCACAACGGGGGGTGAAGAGAAGATAAGGAAAGTCAGCTCATAGAGCAGATGAAGATGGAGAGGTCAGAGGATGCCGTTTTTAGATGATGCATGGAATTATGGAGACATGCTAATTAATACTCTGCGGACTAGGAGAGGGTTAAAATTAATGAGGAAGTTTTACCAAAGGAACTTACTGTACTTCACCGTCAGAGCTCTCTGACAAACGTATTTGTGCAGTGGAGATTGTCAACAACCGCTCTTAAAACTATATTTCAAACAAAAATGTACATGATTCCAATTAACCGCGTTTGTACAGAGGCATCATGGCTCCTATCTTCGATTGGGGCTAATTAGCACAATGAGCGGATGGGTCTCCTCTGACTGCAGCTAGCGTTCACTCTGTGACCATTTCATCTGCATCTCCTTTCAGTGAGTCAAAGCTCTATGAGAGATTTGAGGCAGCAGAGATTCCCTCTCAAAATTCTGGTGACATTTGCACTCCAGGACCAAATGTTCTCCATAAGGCTCCTCCTTATGTGGAGCAGTTATGAAAGAAAGTAAAAGGGGAAAGGCAGGAGGCAGCGGAGTCTGGGATAGAGTGGGTTGGGGTGGGGGTGTGGGGTGTGTGGGGTGTGTGGGGGGTGGGTGATGAAAGATCATACAATAACACTGGAAGCAGGGTTACTCCTTTTCAGCCACAGGAGAAAATCCTGAGCCGGCATGTGCATAAAAATAGGTCATATCTATATATTTCAGAAATGCCGATGCCAGTTATAAATGCAGATATTATTTCATCTTTGTTAATAATTCACTGAGAATGATTAATATTATTGATCAGAGTAGTCCAATTCAACTGTAACAATTAGGGAATGCTCTCCCCATGTTTATGCTTGCTACATCAGCGCTACTAGAAAATGAAGTCTTCCACTAATTCCTTTATACCGCCGTAGATTATTTATTTCCTATTAAAGTTAATGAGAGATTGTTTTTTAATTAGAAAAAGTATTTTATTAACAGGGATATACCATCCCATTATATCAAAGGGATGAGAATTGAGTCCTGCAATATGATTTTGTTAATTGGAGGGATTTAGCACAATCACAATGGGCTTTTAATGGTTTCATTATTTTCTGTAATATGTCTTATTTGGACTTAATATAAAAGTAGACATTAAGGAACTCATCTACAGAAGCAGGAAAGCTTGTAGAACATAATGCAAGTGTGCATGTTTATAAGTTCAAATCAGAGAATATTCACATGATTCTTTAAGGAAAGCAACAACAAATAACTCATTTTGTCAGGAGATATGATGACAAGAACACAGTTCCTATGAGTTGTAATTAGCCTTTCAGTGATGTTTGTTGTAATTTCCTAAAAGGAAAACACATTTTCAAACAGAAACACCACATTTAGTCTTACAGATTCAACTTAAAGGAAAAGGTTGATGCAATTTTATATTTTTCTTGCTGTAAAAAAATCTGAATTAACAGTGTAATCATGCAGCTTTCACTAATTTCAAGCATCTCACTCCAGTCTGTAACTCTCATTTCCGACAAATATTAAAATACATCACATCTTCAATTTTATAAAAAAAAATTGTGAAGCACGTTTATTTAAAGTAAATAAAGTAATAGTTGAGGAATACTTTTTCTTCTCCAGGTCAAAGGAATCTTTTCTAATATTTCTGTACTTCTCTAAAGTTTACTGGTTTTTAATACATGCATGTTACATATTAACCATGAGGTGGTCATTGGAAATCTAGCAGCTACATGTAGCTCCACCAACATTTACACACAAATCTACCACATTACATTTCACTTGTTGCTCCTTTTGACTTCGAATTTTATGTAAATTTTGCTTTTCGTGGAAAAAAAAAAGGTTGTTGTTTTAGTGATACTGAAGGGTCACCTTTTCAACAGCATATTGGGCAAGCATTGTACCCTTTACACATAAAGTGACAATTATAAATCATATCATTGTGCTTTTCAATATTCCATTTTTTTTAAAACTCAAGTCCGATTATTTTTTGGTAGAATAGATCCAAAACAACATCTGCTACTTCAGGCTCAATGAAAGAATTAACATCATATACTGAGGAATCTGTTGTGCAATTTTGTGCAGGCATTATTGGACATCTTCAAATGTTTACTGTTGGTATTGACCTCTGAAAACAATGAATTGTCTTATGACTGAATGCGCCACGATTTCTTCACCGTGAAGAAATGGTTTTCCTGAGACTAATGGTGTAACAGTGGTGGATATATATCTTGTACCTTGAATTTGTCAACCTCAGTCTTGGAGCAGGTGGCGTGATAAGATAGAACCTGTGAAGAACACAGTGTCAGTCTTCCTTCTTTCAAAAAATTTCAATGCATAGAAACTGTACAGCAGTATTAAAGAATTCTCCATATGATGTAGTCACCAGCTACCCGGCTGCAGGGACCTTTATGTCAGCCCTTCATATCCTGAGAGAAATACTGTATCTCACTCAGACCTGTGTTTACATATTTGACAACACATGTATATATGTTTATAACAGTGATTATAACTATGTTCCACAGAAACAGGGAGCTGTATATTAGTTCATTCTTTGCATTTCTTTAAAATGCTTTATCCCTATGTGGTGCTCACAATTACATTGCATTTGAACGCTAATCTAAACACATACAATAAAATCTGAGTGGCAGTGGATGGTTTCATACTGTAAACACACCTGAGAGAGAATAACTGGGGTCTCATTCAGTATTAGTTATTAGCCATTAGCATCCAATGACAACTGGATAAAGTTTGAGCAAGGAGCATCTTTTGGTTACTGAGGAAAACAGAAACCCCTGCTAACAGAATAGACGTAGGACACACAGGGATTATTTGATGGAAGTGTGTGAGAAGATTGACAAGCAGAAAAATCCTTATCATTATTTTTAAAATATGAGACGTGGTGGAAATCAAAAAGGGTGTTTTCTTCTTACATCCAAAGCTACAGACTGTTTGGCCCAAGACTTCTTCACTTGGTCGTACATGATGGTGTTGTTGATGCCCAGCCCACAGAAGATCACAAATGCCTGAAAAAACCAAACAAACAAATAACAACACTCTCATCATTCCTCATCATGCACCTACAGGATGCTGCGCATTAACAGTGACGTAAATGTGACTGACACACCTCAAAGAGACGCTGGTCTGCATCGTCAAAAGGTTTCCCATCCAGTCGGTTCAGCACTTGTGCGACACCTGTTACATAAAATCAATGAGAACATAATGCTAGGAGCTCCACTTTAAAGACGATTAAATTCACAGTCTTTGTTAATGACTGGCATGTATTATTGATGAAAATTAAAATGACAGTATAGATATACCGCTGAGTTCACCATTTAGTGAAAAATGACCAGAGGGCTATGGTTCAGAGGTTCACAAAATATTCTAGGATAGCATCGCAGGTCTTTCTGTTCAATGTTCACTCATTCTTTGGAGAATAAATTTCTTTCCTGTTCATAGTATGCAGAGAATATATCATTAACTCTGAAAACAGACAAAGTCAGAATATTTCAGTTCCCATCTTCCCTTCAGATGACAACTGGACAAAATATTAAGCTGCTGAGCATCATCCACCCTACATACATTACTCACACACACTTGTATCATCTACCTCAGTGCTGGGAAGGCCTTTGAGCACAGAGAGTAACATCATGGAATGCTTTGGCCATGGGGAGGGTTTTATTAACTTACAGATAGATTACTCAGTGTGCTTGCAAATGGCACAGAGTTGACAGACAGCAAGTGGAAAAGTTCTGCTTCTTTTTGCACTGGTCACTGAACCACTAGCAGGGGCTGACAGAAGAGGTTTCAGAGCTCTTACTGCTCTTTGGAGACTTTGAACAGCTTTTTATCACCAATCCAAACTAATCTATTCCTTGATGTCAGTGAAAACAACCCGTCTCAAGGTGAACTCACAGCAATCACTGGATGTGAATCAACAACTACTGGCTAAAGTCAGAATACCGATAATCTGTCAGGATATTTTACTCAGGACTGGAAACATTAGGAATTAAATAATGCAATTGTACATAAACACATTAAATCACATTGATTATTAGAACAAACAAACAAAATACTCTGAGACTGTTACAGCACAGCTGCCAATTCTTTCATTGCAAACCTGTTGGACATATGTAGAGTCTAATTCTGATGTGACGTGCAGATGCAAAACATTAAAAAAACATTGACTGGGTATCTAGTTATTGTCCACAATCACGCAATGGGAGTGAATTTCATCCGTAGAATATTCCTCTCATCATCTAATTAAAGGCAGAGAAAGTCTTTGTTTACAAAGCATAAACATTTAAGTGATAAAGGCTGACTTTTATTGCTACTGAGAAATATCTCAAAAGTAATTACACAATACATTAAGACTCGTATTTATCTCTGGGAGGTAAAACAAACCTGCCACCAAAGTGACATTTTAATTTAAACGTACAGCTAGAGATCAACAGAAGTGTCACAGGATTAGAGCTGTTGCTAAGAACAATTTTCATTATGGTGTCATTAAATGTAAAATACAGGGCTGGAGTTTTCTCAGATCTATTATAGTTCGCTCTGCAATGAGCAGGCTATTTGTGATGAGCTGCAGCACAGGCGGCTTCGACTATATGCAAACTGAATGACAGTGAAGCTTCCGCATGATCTGGAACTGCCACAAATTCAGTGTTATTTCACCACAATCATCGTATCACAATAGTTCAATGCTCCATATTAAGAATCTACAAGATGAAGAACAGGAAGAACAAGAAAAGGATGAACAAAAAGAAGAATTGACATGTCCAGACCCACAGTGATGAGGATGGATGTATTCACACGGAATAAAACAGTGCTCCTGTTTTAAGCATGTTTCTCACCCTGAAAGGTCTCAGATCATGAGAACAACTTTAATTTAGGAAAGAGAAGCGTGAGTGACTATGAAATGCAACTTTTAAATGATGATTCCTTTGAATGAAGGTAAAAAGATATCAAAAACGTATGCAAAAAATAATTTTCTCTAACTTGACAGCTGGTTGTGTTCCCCTTGGCAGCAATAGCGACAGGAAGTTGGCCTCATTCGTTTTAATTCAGACACATTGGAAGGTTTCTGGGCATGAATGTCTGTTTCAGGTTGTGACACAGCATCTCAATCTGATGGAAGTCCAGAAGACTTTAAGTAAACGACTTCAAAAGCAGTTTTCTCCGTCATTCAGACTTTCTTGTCTATTTCAGATCATTGTCTTGATGCATAACACAGGTATGTTTTTTTAACTGTTGGTATGATGCTTAAATGGAATGCTATGTCAGATTTACACCAGACCAGGACGTACATCTTCCAGAAAGTTTCGCTTTTAACTCTGCAGTCCTCACAATCCTTTCCCAAATGTCTTTGGGATCATCCAGGTGTTTGTTTGTTGTTGTTGTTGTTGTTAGCAAATTTGACATGAAACTTAGGGTTCGTTTTCACCTTGTAACTCTCATGGATGCCATTTTTGCCCATTTTCTTGCAGATGATGAACATTGACCTTTACTGATGCCACTGAGACCTGCAGATCTTTACATTTATAATAATAATAATAATAATAATAATAATAATAATAATAATAATAATAATTATTATTATTATTATTATTATTATATAATATAATATTATATAATATATAATATAATAATATATAATACAATAATATAATAATATATAATATAATAATAATATTATATAATATATAATTATTATTATTATTATTATATATATAATAATTATTATTATTATGCAGATCACAATGTCATCTGCAAACATCATAGTCCATGGAGATTCCTGTCTAACCTCGTCCGTCAGCCTGTCCATCACCATAGCGAACAAGAAGGGGCTCAGAGCTGATCCCTGATGCAGTCCCACCTCCATCTTGAACTCCTCTTTCACACCTACAGCACACCTTATCATTGTCTTACAGTCCTCATACATGTCCTACACCGCTCTAACATACTTCTCTGCACACTCCAGACTTTCTCATACAATACCACAGTTCCTCTCTGGGCACCCTGTCATAAGCTTTCTCCAGATCTACAAAAACACAATGCAGCTCCCTCTGGCCTTCTCTGTACCTCTCTATCAACATCCTCAAAGCAAATACTGCATCTGTAGTACTGTTTTTTTGGCATGAAACCATACTGCTGCTCACAAATGCTCACTTCTGCCCTTAGTCTAGCTTCCACTACTCTTTCCCATGACTTCATTGTATGGCTCATCAGCTTTATTCCTCTGTAGTTGCCAAAAACTCTGCACATCTCCCTTGTTCTTAAAAATGGGTACCATCACACTTCTCCATTCCTCAGGCATCTTCTCACTATCTAAGATCCTGTTGAACAACCCAGTCAGAAACTCTACTGCCACCTCTCCTAGACACTTGCAAACCTCTACAGGTATATCATCAAGACCGACTGCCTTTCCACTCTTCATCCTCTTCAATGCCCTCCTCACTTCATCCTGACTGATCTTTGCTACTTCCTGGTCCACAACAGTCACCTATTCTAGTCTTTGTTCTCTTTCATTTTCCATGTTCATCAACTCTTCAAAGTACTCTTTCCATCTTCCCATCACACAACTGGCACCTGTTAATAGACTTCCATCCCTATCCTTAATCAACCTAACCTGCTGCGCGTCCTTCCCATCTCTGTCTCTCTGTCCTGCCATAGATCAGTCTCTCCCTCCTTACTGTCCAACCTAGTATACAAGCCATCATAAGCCCCTTTTTTGGCCTTTGCTACCTCTACCTTCACAGTATGCTGCATCTCCCCGTACTCCTGTCTACTCTCCTCAGTCCTCTCAGTGTCCCACTTCTTTTTAGCTAACTTCTTCCTCTGTATACACTCCTGTACCTCCTCATTCCACCACCAAGTCTCCTCATCTACTTTCCTTCCAGATGACACACCAAGTACTCTCCTACCTGTCTCCCTGATCACATTAGCTGACCTGACCACCCAGAGCCCGTCTTAACTCCTTCCTAAAAGTCATGCAACACTCTTCCCTTTTCAGCTTCTACCATTTTGTCCTCCGCTCTGTCTTTGTCCTCTTCATCTTCCTCACCACCAGAGTCATCCTACACACCACCATCCTATGCTGTTTGGCTACACTATTGCCTACCACTACTTTACAGTCACTGATCTCCTCCAGATTACACCGTCTACATAAGATGTAGTCTACCTGTGTGCTATGTTCCTGCCTCTTCTGGAAGAAAGTATTCACTATAGCCATTTCCATCCTTTTTGCAAAGTCAACTACCATCTGTCCTTCTGCGTTCCTGTCCTGGATACCAAACTTGCCCATCACCTCCTCAGTACCTCTGTTACCTGCACCAACATGTCCATTGAAGTCTGCACCAATGATAACTCTCTCACTTCTAGGTATGCTCTGCATCACTTCATCAAAGTCCAACCAGAATTTCTCCTTCTCCTCCAGCTCACATCCTACCTGTGGAGCATACCCACTAACAACATTGAACATCACACCTTTAATTTCTAGCTTCAGACTCATCACTCTATCTGACACTCTTTTTACCTCCAGGACATTCCTAACAAACTCCTCCTCCAAGATAACTCCTACTCCATTTCTCTTCCTATGTACACCATGATAGAACAACTTGAACCCTGCTCCTAAACTTCTAGCCTTGCTACCTTTCCACCTGGTCTCCTGGACACACAGTATGTCTACCTTCCTCCTCTGCATCATGTCAACCAACTCTCTACCTTTTCCTGTCATAGTTTCAACATTCAACATCCCTACTCTCAGTCCTATAGTCTTGGCGATCCTCTGCTCTCTCTTCTTACGGGCAGACTTTCCTCCTCTCCTTCTTCGACCAACAGTAGTCCAATTACCACCCGCCCTGTAGGTCAACAGCGCCGATGGCGATTGTTGTTAACCCGGGCCTCGACCGATCCGGTATGTCATAGGTCAAGTCATAGGTTTGATTTGCATGTTTGATTTGGCATTATTATTATTATTATTATACTGTACTCAGGTGTAAATTAACAATGTGACAGATCCCTTTCGGGGATTACTCAAGTATACTAAATGAGACAAAGCGCTCCTGGAGGGTTTTGCTGGTTGTTGTGTTAAAGAAGCTTCAGGTTACTACTGCCATATTTTGTAAGCTCACCTCCACAGATTCAAATGTGTGAAAATCAGACTGACAAAAAGATGAAGTCACTGAGGCGGTGCTGCAAACGACAACCAAAAATCTTTAGCTGCACTAATCCTCATGCTGCGTGTTTGGGACTCGACACTGCACAACCTGGATGTCTGGACGATGTTTACGTATAATAGGAAGAGATCTGCGTATACAGGAAGCCATTTTGGTCCTGATCAAAGTTCTGATCGACTGTGAGCCATGATCCTGGTCACTGCCTATTTCCCACCAAAACAATGTCAACAACAACATGTTTCAGTGCCGTGTTTGACTGTAATCTGATATATTGGCTTGAACAGTTGGCTGCTACACTAAACCAAACTAAAGCAATGATCCACTTACAATATTTCATCCACCATTTTCCATGTTTATTGGTCCACTAAGGTCCACTAGTGTTGTTGCTTTGGTGACATTTTTAGCAGAACAGAACACTGTACTACAGACTTTTCCTTCAGGTTTACTAGATCTTGTTGCACCAGTTCCAGAAGCATTTGCATCTTCTTATTGCAAAGAAAGTCAGATCTTCTTTCCTGTGTTCAAGTACTTCCTCAGGAGAATTTCTTGCATTTGCACTTTGAAGGACACGACTGAAACCTTGGCCACGGACACAAGGACATCCTTGACTTGAGAATTTCATTTCTTGCTGCTTTGTTTGTATGATATTTTTTTTCTACAGTGGAAAAACCTCAGGTGCCGCCTACGCACTCAGTGTTTCTTTCTTCCCTCATTCTTTCTGTTCTGCTTCCTCTTCCCTCCCTGACAAAAGCACTTACACCTACGCACAAATAAAAACGTGAGTGCAAACCAACAAAACACACACACACACACACACACATACACACTCGGGTCTTAAATAAACATCTGCGCGATATGCTGATCACTTTTCGCTCAAATAAAACTAATGGCTTCCTGCGTCAGATCTCAGTGGATTGAGTGGATCTTCCATCGTCACTCCTCGCTGTAATATCCAGCACTAAAATCAGACAGGAGATCAATGATTTATCAGCGTGACGGTGTGTTGTCGGCCTGGGGCTGATTCAACACAGAGCACAGAAGAAAGGAACTCTACCTCCTTGTGTGGAGTGATGCTGCAGTGGGGATCTAATCACACACTTGCAGCCTCAGCTGAAAACAAGCTGGAGCCCCCCAAATGCGCCACCCCCCAAACACACACACACACACACACACTTATTATGAGTACCTGTCAGCACAATGACGTTACAGCTGATGTATATCTGCATCTAACAAAAGCTATAGAATCAAGGGTTTGTGGTGCTGCTGTCTACAGTGACTCTGGTTTTAGTGGTTTGGCTGAATCCCATTAGTTCCTCTCAAGGTAAAGTTTGATGCTACATAAAATGATTACTTTCCAAAAGATGGAGAGATTTCATCTTTGTGACAACATTTTGATTAAGGTATTTTCCGTACTGCAGAAACAACTGATGTGCATATCAACTGGGAACGATGTGGTATCAACTGGGAACGTGCAGCCTCATCTCCCAGTCCCAGTCCTGTACTCATTCATGCACACGAAGCCGAATGGAATCAGGCCCTATAGCCTCAGTCCCAGCCCCAGTGTTAAAAATCATCAAACATTTTAAGTTAGACAATCATATTTCTATTGGTCATTGGTCTCCAGGTTTTAGCTTACCGATGATTTGGTGGTTGCTGTTCCATATGGGAACACAAAGCACGGAGCGAATGTGGAAGTCTGAGAACTGGTCCGCCTGAGAAGAGACAAAGACAGAAAGTGTACAATAAGAAATATCATTCAATGAGGATTATCATCGAAAAAAAATGTTTTTGTGCCATAAACATTGTTTTTCAGGAAATTATGATTTGACTGAACTTTTTATGTTTTATGGTCCAATGAAATAAATGATTAATCATGAAAATTACTGGAAAGGTAAACAATCACGGAAATAATTAGTAGTTTAATTAGCTTTTACTTTCATATATATAATAACACTGGTCTATTTAAACTATATTAAATACGAGTCCACCGTTTTGTTGTCATCCAGAGCTGACATTTTGGAAAAATCTAATTTAAATTCTTCAGATTAGCTGTTGAAAGGATGTACCTACTCTGAAACACCAATATTAAGAGATTTCTCTGTAGTGTTGACACTCTAAAGTCTTATTCTTTTTCTCAATTAATCGTTGACAAAAGGAAGAAACTGGTTTCCCATCGTGTGATGTCAATAAAGATACAAAAAAAAAAAAAAAAGGTGCAAATAAACTGCACGTAGTGTTTGGATTGAAGACGTTTTCAAGGGGCTTCAATACTTCTACTGACCAGGATACATTTTTATTATTTATCATGTCTGGATGAGGATGTAAGGACACAGCAATCATGCAAGACCAGAGTGGATTCATTAAGTTGTGAAATGGTATGAAACCATCTCGAATTGAACAGCAGAGCAGAATCGCGCGCTGATGAGCAGCTTGAGGACGGCCGTTACAGTTCAATGGTTTTGCTCCTTCGTTTCTGTTTTAACTATCCGGCTCCTCATCGACATGCACACTTTCTCTTCCATCCTGACACCCAAGCGGGTTCACGGTCAGTAATGAGTCCCATGTGACAGTACTGACTTGTCTGTGACATTATGTGAACATTCTATAGGGGTCTAAATGCATGAGACTCAAATATACTGTACATCTTGAATGGGCATTGAGACTTAATCAACATCCAATGAGCATCATTCCCGATGAAAACGGGACTTCATAGTGGTTCTTCTGCAATGCATGTTGAGATGATTTCCGGTCCCAAATTTCAAATTTGAAGAACATGTTTACCTCAGCATCAAAGCGAGGATCCTGGTAGGCATCACTGATGTTCACAGGTAGTCCTGTGGACGCCACCAGCTCTGCGATGCTGTTGTTGATGAGCCAGTCTGAGTAGGAGGACTTCTCCATGCTGTCTTTGAAACTAGGATCACAAAACATGGACAGAAGATGACAATATGGACTACAATAAAAAAAAATTGGAGTGGAACATCTTTGTTTTTTTCTGCTTGTCTTTTTGAAAACATAGTAAACACACCATAAAAGAAACTTTGTTAATTGTATTCAAGCAAAAAAAAAACCCAAAACTTAATTCTCTTTCACACTTGAACTGCAAGCTTGCAAAAAGACGATTCTCCATGTGGACTCTTTTGCATTGACTTGCATTTAATGAACTCATTTCATATATATCAGTGAGCTTTCTCCTGCAGCATATAAAGTAATAAAAAAGTTAATTGTATGATTGTTTTTTTTTATTACCAAACACCCCCACACTTTCCATTCACATTAATTTCAATGGCCTGTTGCTGACTTATTACTGTTAAATGCAGTGAGATGGATGGTTTTTTACAAATAGAATAGTGATCAGTTGGTCTCCACACACTTTGCGGTAGGAGATATTTCCAGGTTATATTTCATATTCTGCACCTGATGAAGCTTTTACAAAAGAAAAAAAAAACCTTTGGCTTGTATCAAGGAGTGGATCTGGATGAAGGTGGGTTGCTCTCTCTATTCTCCTCTTTGCCTGTTGCTTTCTTTTCACAGCCACAGACACACACTGCACATTCGCTAAGCGTTATCCTCCCCATGGGGGCGGCTGGGATCAGCACATTAGAAATCCTACAGTACGCTTGCCTTGTGACACCAAATTTATTCATTTAATTGCACATTAGATGCTGTACTTTTGTTGCGTCAGCTTGGTTTGAAATGGTTTGTAGTCTTATTACTAGAACTCACAAACTGGAAATCTAGGCAGTGTATGAACCCACAAAACAGATCAGACCACAGTGTGTAGAGCATAAAAAATTAAACCAGCTGGTCGAGCAGGCAGACTGACATTTCTTGATTGGCCAACTGCTAATTTCTTACTATTGGAGTCCCTCATGTAATGACTTTCTTTAAATTACTGCAACAGTTATTACTACTGCCTTGAAGTGAGCATATCAGTTATGTCATACGGGGGATAGTTTGCCTTCCTTTAAGCGTTAGTCGTCATCCATAAACATCCCACGCAATATTAAGCCTCTCTTTCACGACTCAGCCATGCCTAGCAGCGGAGTGAAGCAGCAAAAACCCAATTAAGAAGGGCTCCTACAGTATGACTCCTATTCAGAATCAACATATTACTCCCACAGCACTACAAAATATTCAATTTTTATGCTTCCCTTATTTTTGTCCTTGATAGAAGTTTTACAAATTGAAACATGGCTCTGAGCAGAATTCACAGGTTCTGCGGTGCCAAAGTCGAACAAAGGTAGAGAAATAACTTTGCAGTGAAAAGGTTACTGGTATTAGAAATGGGGAAAATGAAAGGCCAAGCTTTGTTTTTCATCAAGTCAGATGTTATTGAGAAGCAGAGTACGCTCAGAAAATGGAAAGATTGACTTCGGATAAATTCATTTTGGCAACAGATTCCACATAATTGTATTAGTCGAGTTACAAGGACAAATTTAACGTTAAGAATATTTACATTCCGCCTCAAAGCGGTGATGTATTGTAATTGTCAGTGTTAGTGTGTCCGTCTGTCCATTCGTTAGTATGTCCACCAGATATCTTCGCAACCGTTGCAGATTGAAAGATGAAATAAAAAGCAGATTATTGGGGCGGCAAAGGGGATGAAAATGAGATGACGACCTTGACCTTGCGAACACTAGGTCAAGGTCAAATTTCAACTTTTGTACACTCAGGAACCGGATAAGATGGAAAGACGAGGGAAAAGGCGAGTGTGAGTAAGACTGCAGGTCAGAGCACGAGCTTTGATCTTTGACCTATGCATGTAGGTCAGCGTAAAATTTTGAATTCAGGGGTGTCACGGGATGTTGCAGTCTGTGACTGCATTGGTTCTAGTTTCAAAACTGTATTTTTAGTAAGCTGAAAGAATAATATTAAGGGTTGACTTTAATGATAAAAGACCATATATACCTTGTTTCCGTGTCTGCACTACACTTTGGGGACAGCAGCTCAAAAGACTTGGTGAACTTCACAACCTGAAAGATTTGAATCAGAAGAAATCACTGAAACTCTAAGAGAAGAACCACAAATAATCCAAAACAAATATGCACAGTGTTCACTCATAAAAATCAATGGAAACAAACAGTGCAGCAGACACATTAATAGACAACTGAGTGGTGAAAGCATTGAGATCTTTTATTTAGTGCAGGATTTTTACATAAAAATTAACGTTTGATAAATGAAGTGTTGAACTTTAAGAATGCTAATTAATTCCTGTCAAATTAATCACACTGTATTTCACAGTGAACAGATGTTGAACGTAGTCTGTGGACACTTTGCTATGTTTGGAGTTTTATCAAAATCAACCAGTAAATATTGGTTTGCCAGACTGGGAGCCACTGCATTAAAGCAGAATGCTACAGGAAATAGGAGGTCGCTGCCCTTTGTGCGTTTGTGTAATTACACCTACAGCCAGCAGGGGGAGACAAAAGTTCTTCACTGCAAGTCGAAGTCACAGACAGTAAAAAACAAATGCTGTATACAAACAAATGTCCTGAAATATGCATCCTGCAGATTTAAGAACATAATTAAATCATTAAAAATCTGCACATGAAGTATTTAAAATACAATTTGACAAAATCTGCAGTACAACTCTCCCTGACTGGCAAATTATTTGTTAGTAGTGGTGCTTCAACAACTTTTTGGCGTTGTACTAGTTTTATAAGGAATTCATGCACTTTGGTATTGTAGTCTAATGGTCCCAACCATGGACCTGCGTCCATCCAAAGAGCCATAAAATAGTTGTTTGAGATCATGACACTGTAGTAATTAGTAGATGTAGCTGTCAAATGAATGTGTAATAAAAACATAGTGCACTAATGTCATAAAGTAACTACATATATGAAATTTTAAATTATATTTAATTGCAATACTAGCAGTACCGCTGTTCAAATGTGGAGACAAATAGAAACACAGCAAAGAAAAAAGAAAACAGTACCGGTGACTCAATGTCCTCCAGCAACTGAACAGAGCAACGTTCGCACTTAAGCAATGTCTGGGCACGATGCATGATCTTCCTGACAATCTTCTCCAGGTCAGTCTGCTCTTCAAACAGGTCATTTACTACCTCCAAGAGTGCCTGAATGCCAGCAACAGAAAAACACATGCTGCTCTCAAACACAGTAACCTGCCAGCAGGTGATTGTGAGGACCCCTTACAAAAAGATGGTGCTCGTCGCTCAGCTGCAGGAGCATTATTATTATTATTATTATTATCAACCTTAAACTATAAATTAACAAGGTGACATAGCATGATTAGTTCTCCAAACAAAAGTAAATTAGGCCTCTATGTGAGGCAGTGTCAGGCCAGTATAATACACAAGCACATAAAAGTCATTCAGTGTAAATGGAGCTCTTCTCAATTCTCCTCTGTTCTCATTATGTTCTCCACCATCACAGATCAATGTGTGTCATAAATTAGTGCATCTCTAAACATTCCCTTGGAGATTTAGATCATGGACCGAGTCCTAGTGTGGATGCCAGCCCATCCCCCCACTTCAGAGAAAGCATCCATGTGGGCCTGCATGCTGCTCTGTGATCCCCCACTGCAGTGGCAGTAAGTGGGCTGCTGCTGATCAATACTCAGCCTCAATGTCAGCAATGGGGTGGGGGGAGGGGGGTACTGCTGATCCCAGAGATGGGGTGCAAGGTAGGCTATTATTGGGGCTGGTCATGTGGTCCTTACCCGACTCCTGTCATACTCCTTTCTTGAGGCAGCAAAGAGTTGGGCATTGGAGATCGCAATACCGCAGAAAGGGAGATACATCTGCAGGACCTGTGGATGAATTTAACAAGAGTTTAGCAGACTTCTGTCACCGCTGGTGCACATAAAGAGAAACTGGATTATTTAACAATGACACATAGGAATGAGCCAACAGAGGCCAGGTTAAAGAAGTAAACATACCTGTAAACAATCTTACAATTTAATGAACAGCATTGCAAATTAACTGAAATGTATGTGACACAAAAATACAGTGTAAACCACTTTTGTCTTGTCAGAAACTCTACTTATATGGAAAACAAAACAAACAGAAGCCGCCACAAGTGAAGGAGTGATTGTTTTCATCCTGGAAACACCTGTCTTTCCATCCATCCATCCATCCATGATCACTATTACCTCATCTTCAGCTGCTTATCCTCCTTGTAGGCGATGAGTGTTGCCGGAGTCTATCCTAGCTGGCTACAGGCAAAAGGTGCGGTACACCCTAGATATGTCGCCAGCCCGCCACGGGGTCACACATAGACAAAAAAAACACTCACAAACACCCTTAAGAACAATTTGGTGTGACCCATTGACCTAAACTGCATGTCTTTGGAGGTGGGAAGAGAATCCTATCAGACATGGGGAGGACATTAAAAAAAAAAACTCCACACAGGAATTAAACCCAGAACCTTCTTGCTGTGGGCCAGCAGCGCTCCCCACTGCGCCACCACACTGCCTCTTGTCTTTTCAATGGGAGCAAATAAGAAAAATGGTCTTTCGTTGGTATCATTACTTGCTAGGAAAAATAAATCAATTCACCTGACATTTTACCATTTGACTGAATAGTCTGGCTTACTGTGCCTCAGGCACATAAGTTCCTTATTTCACTCATATTTTCTTCACATAAATAATACAATCACTGGATGTGGCCTAATGATTGCAATTAATGTGTGCCATGAAATTGAACCAACGTCTTAACAAAGTCAGAATGGCACTGTTGCTGCAAAACGAACATCAATACACACACACACACACACACACACACACACACACACACACACACACACACACACACACACACACACACACACAGCAGATGCAACGAAGAAGATGCTTTTACAAGCAGTGTGATGTGAAAACACACGATGGATTCTATATGACTATCAGCCAGCGTTCAGCCTTATCTGAGAGACACTCAGCTCCAATAACATGGAATCTATAGAATTTAGTTGTTGTGCTTCCTTAGTCGGACTCTTTGCTTAGCTATCTATCTTTAGCATCTGGCTGCTGTGTAAACAACACAATCAGTACCACAAATCCAGTAATATTTACCAGCATTCAGGGAACCCCGAGGAGAGGGACACTACAACAATACATGAATGGGAAGTTACTCAGCTGTGGTGGCTGATACAGGCATATCTCTTTCACCTTTTAGAGATGATAATGTTTCACTTTCTCATCACCACAAAATGAGCATGCAGAGAACAGAATCCTACCACATTACAGACTAGGAAAGGTTGTGGAAATTGCTAATTGCTATGGCTTGACTTAACAATTGAACAGGGTTTCTGGGTTAGGTTTCATTTCACAGTCTAAACCAAGCGCCGTATGGCTGATGCTGAATTAAACAGCATGTTGACAATAGCAAGAGAGACTCCGCTGATAAAAGAGTCAAATACAAATACAAATAGTAATTTGTAAATCAAACCTTGAAAATACAGCATGAGGATCAACACTATTCTGATGAATATGTGTGACAGATTGGTCCGGAGGGCTTTTTTGTGTGTCTTTTTTTTTTTTTTTTCTCCCATAAAACAAATTTCTATTTCTCTGGCATGTTGTTGCTGATGTGCTTATGATGACAGCATTTAGAATCATGCTTAGTAGAAATCATTATTACTCCTTAATGCTAATGAGAAAATTAACTTAATGCACTTCATTCAGTCATAACGCATAGTCAAGAGTCTAATGCCATTGTTGCAATACCAGGCAATTACAATAGATGATTCTGAACAATAAGCTCATGCATAACGCAATTTCAGCTGTCCAATTGGAATCCTCTAATAATGATGTTCTAGAAAGATGCCATCGATAGCACCAGCAGGAGGAGATTCATTAGCCAGCACGACTTTAGGGATGTTACTATGGATTTGCCTGTGAAAGAGGCAAACCCAAGAAAAGCACTGCACTCTCTAATTACATTCTGTCAGGCAGGTCATTATACAGGTTGCATTACAAACAGGACATTTTTGCCTAGAGACCTGTGGACTGACCAGTAAAGAGAGTTTTAATAACCAAACTAACTTGCCAAGGCCTGAGGGACAGTCACTTCCTCTAATTTCAATGATTTTCTTTTCTACCATAGAAATTTTCATACAAAGCAAAGCGAGGGAAATTAAATTGCAAACACTTTATTTCTCCTCCTACCTCAAGAATAAGAACAACATGGTTTAAAAAGATTTTTTTCACTTTTCTAGCTTGGTATGGTGAAACCATTGTTGTTTGGGAAAGAATTCTTCTCTGGAATAAAGACATCACATGTAAACTCCAATCTCATGTCATAAATACACTTTGGGAGTGTTGATCTACAGAAATCTAAACAGGTTACACAACATTAACAGGATGATGTGGGATATTCAAATTATCAGCTCAGTGTCCACACAGTTATGTGGTTATGGACATTGAAAGCCTTTTTGCAATCTGTCTCAAAAGAAGACAAGTAAATATCTGTATTGTCTGAATTTTTTTTTAATAACCTGGTCAGGTCTTTAGCCCATAACTACTTTATATATAACTAGACTTCAATAATAGGCACCACGTCACAGCAACCATAATAAACGATCCTCTTTCCTTCTGTTATCCCAACATAACATTTTACAAGTTTGAATTTCATGACCAAATTTTGCACACATGCTGAATCGACTGGCTGTAATTCATGAGCACTAGCTAATAAACACTGCATCACACCAGGAGAGCTGCTCAATAGCTATTTTCCATAAATAATTCAATTGTTTTACACATTGCAGGTTCATGGAAAAGAGCCAGGAGCAAAGAGAGGTCACAAAAACAAAGCAGTGGATGTATCGGTACCATGAAGCCAGGTCAGGTTTTAAAAGGCCTCTTTAAAAAAAATCTACTGAAAATGGAACGAGAGCAAAAAAAGGCTGACAATCTACTTTGTTGTTATTATAATCTATGTAGTCTAAAATGATAGATGGGTACTGAACCCTTGGAAAACATTTCAATATTAACAACTTGGATTAAAAAAATTATTTTGAATTGCTGTAATCGGATACTGTATTAGGATTTATAATTACATAAGTAATAGATATTTAATTACAGTATGATTCAACACGGAAATGTTCCTTATCATGGCCTCATATTTACCAGAATATGATTTTTACTGAAGATTAAGAAAATATTTTTGCAAGAGCATCAGCAGTAGCTCATTAATATTAATGTACTACCAGCGTATCTAGCCACAATACAAATAAGCACAATCAGTTAGCATTAATAATTAAGAAATGCAGAATTTGACTGCAGCATGAGGCCGAGAATTTAATGTAAATGCTTTTGTTTTAATAGAAAATTGAAGATTTTACTTTGTAAATGTGATTGTGACTCAATCAGTAATTTGAGAAGTTAAATAGAGTCAAACCCAGATTTTTTCTGCATTACCCTGCATTAAGATGGTTATTATAGATAGTTATAGTTTAGATCATGTGTTTTTGCACTGACTTGTATGCAGTTCTTTATTAATTGGTATGTATTTTGTATTGCAGTTTGTTGTCGGTGATATCATGATTTATCTTTGACACATACATATAATTTATTCAGAGCTCAAATCGTGCTTTATTCAAATGTGATGGAAAAACCTACATATTATTTTTTTCACTTTCCACATTCAGAGCCACGTTCTTCCTCCGTATCTTTGACGGATCTGAATAATAACTGGTGCAACGATGTCTTGCAGAGAAGCAAAACAGGTGACTGTAACTCACATGATCTCTGATCTTTTGCATTTTTCCGTGCAGTCATTTTTCATGGGCTTTATCTGCACATATTTTGTTAATTCATATGAACACACACCTTCACATCTACAGTATATGTAAAAAAAAAAAACAGTTCATTACAAGGAGAATTTGTCTTCCACATATCTTCTTTGTTACTGTATAATGTGTATGTGTCTGTTTGTTCTGACTGTTGACCATTAGTAGTGCTGCGGTAGCCATGAATCTAAATCTGTAACAACCCTTAGATGCAGTTTAAGGCCCTCTGATGTTTCACTTTGAAACAAAATAAGCTTGTTTTCTTCTTTGCATTTGAAAAGAAAAATTCCTGGCATCAGGTTACAAAATTATGGAATGCAAATGAATGAAATAAAAAAAAATCTTAATGATCTGAATAAAGTAACGACATCATAAACCCATTCAAGCAGCATAGTGATCGTCTTTATTTGATCATTAATTAAAATCCCCAACATCCCAATCTATTGGAAGGCTGAGCAGGAGGGTCTGTTACTAAGTGTACTGTACACCATGTCATCCACGTGTATTCACTACCCACACAATGCAAATGTTATAGTTATATGTTGGGAACCAGCTTGGTATGTTGCACTCCATAAATTTGATTTGATCTATTATCCTGCAGGAATGTATTAAAATAAGTAGAGGTTATACCGTGTTCTCTCTCTTGTAGCTGTAGATTGTTATGGTTTTTACAGTGTTTTCAGCCTAACTTGACTGGGAATACAACAGCCACAGGGAGCACAGGAGAGACAATAGAATCTCTATACTTGGTAAATGACTCAAGAGCTTTACATTTTATTGGCCACCAGAACCTAAGTTCTTCCTAATAGAAGATTCCTGAAAATATCTTGGATAATACATGTCTTATAAAATGGATTCAAACATATTCACATGCAGGCAGAAAGAAAAGAAACGTGAATTAAGACAATACAAAGAGATGTACGGATAGCATGATGAGGTCAACTTATATACTTATATTTCTTCAGCAGAAGATTGCAATTCTACACGGGTTGAAGTGATGCCCAAGTTCCCCAAAAGACGCCAATCCTGCAGCATGGCAACACAACATAATTGAAGCAGTATGGAGCAGCTGCATCAGGTGTTAAATATTCTATAAGGCTTAGTACATAGAGACTGACATGTGCTTTAATAAAGACACATTAAATTCTTTAATGATATCTGCTGTTGCCGTATCATTTAAGGCTCTAAAACGTGGGCTACGTTTGCTTATCACAAGGTCTTCCATAAAAGCAGAGCTGCAGCTGTGCTGCGCAGGGAGCTCACTGTGATGTCTGATGCTAGCATTGCATTTCATTACTAATTCAGCTGTAGCACACCAAAGCATTAGTGTGACGTTGATGCAATGTGAAACATACTTGAAACACAGAAAAGAAAAAGAATTTGTAATCTGCATCTATTATGAAAAATGAATAGAGTCACGGGATAAAAGTTTTAACTGATGAGAAGCAGTGAGGAAGAAAAGACATTAAATAGGAGGCTATAGTAGTTTGTGGGAGTGAAACCTATAAAACGAAGCACAGCTAGCTTCGTGCTTTCATGTTTCCTCTTTTTCCCCTTTAGGGGCTTGAAGCTGCAATAAAAGATGAAAAGAGTGCAATGCTTATCAGCGCCTTCTTGCTACATCCACTTATAGTGCAATGATGGACTAAACTTGTGCCCCTAATGCTGGAAAAGTTAAATAAACAATCCCTCCGTGTAAGATATAATACCCAATCCTGCTGCTATGACTTACTGTACTTGTACTTTAAACAGTAGTTGTTCACAGATGTCTGTCAACTGCTAGTTTGACTGATCTTTGGGTTTGTACCTTTGATCATTACAGATTGTAACATCTACGCTCTATTTTTGTCCTGTGCACCAAGAAAAATATAAAGGATTCTCCATTGTGCTGGATGTGCAGCCCATCGATCTGTATTTTGTTGGGGTTAACTGTTTGTTAAACTTTAAATGCTACATAAATGATCAAATCTCAGAGCTGACACTAAATCAAAGACGGATACTCTGGTCATCCCACGGAGCACACAAGTTGAAACACAAATCAATTTGAGATTCTGAACAGCTTCTGTAAAATTATTCTTCTCTGTCCTTTTATGACAGCGTCCTTAGCAACATGCTGTCTTTTGAAACTATGATTATGCTGAGAGACAAGCTATGACCTAACTAAAAACTGAGCACTGAGACAAAGACTGAGGGCAAATATGCCATATGTCACATTGAGCTGGAGGAATTCTTTAAATGCCAAATATCACTTAGTCATTTGGATATAGGAACAAACAGTGAAGGAGCAAAAATAAAAGCTGATGTTTGTCAACGAGAGGTAAGCAAATACTGTAGTGTGGTTTGTGAGGTATCGTGAAATGAATGTCCAAGAAACAAACAGAAGATCGTTGTGATGTGGGTAGCCATTGTTCACTCAGCCATTGTTTCCTTTTATATTGTTTTAAATATATTGTTATCGTCAATACAAAGAGATGTCAAATGTATTAGATATTTTAGCTAAACCCAAAAATGTCAGTGTTGTGGTGGAGCAACAAGAAAAATCACAAGACCGTTATATTACTACGATCTTTGCTGTAGAATAAACAACCACTGCTGGTTGTTTAGTTTTTCATTGTTGTTTGTTTACTCATAAGAAATAACTTTATTCATATGCTAATGAGAGACAACCTGAACTAAGACTGCCCCAAATAGTGTTATCCCTGCTTCCATAAGCCTGAAGGCGATCGTGGTTGTTTGTGTGTGTGTGTGTGTGTGTGTGTGTGTGTGTGTGTGTGTGTGTGTGTGTGTGTGTGTGTGTGTGTGTGTGTGTGTGTGTGTGTGTGTATGTGTGTGTGTGTCCATCTGTCCAAAACTAATCTTGTGTCCCACCAGGGCCTTTGCACTGACAATTCTTAAAAAAAATGTCTCTCTGACTTTATTTTGCTGGGTCTCCACTCCTCTTATTTTGTTGGCATTTTCAGTGTGTTGACCTTTTTCACAGCATGAAATAGTAGGTAAACACCAATGCTTCTAATGACCTTCATTAAGGTTTTGTGACTAAACAGAACAAAACCTTCATTATTGTGATAATTATAACAATGAAAGTTCTGTCATGATTAATTATCTTTTTATAAGAAGGTTCATTCAAATATGCCTCCTTGGATTGATGGTGATATCCGGAGATAAAGTGTGACCAAACTCTGGTGTCATGTTTTGACTCTGCTGACTGTCACAAACACTTCACCTTTGAAAGAAACAAACAACAGCCGAGGATCTTAATAAAATCTCTTCCTGACAGATGAAACTAAGGGATTCCAAAAAATAAACGTGGGGCAGTTTAAAAAAATTAATAGATTAATGGCATAGTGATATAACAAAGCAGCTTGTCCCCGAATTTTAAGACATTTAATCTAGATCAGACAAGGGTAATCTCAAAATATGGTATAATACTATTTCAAAACCAGAAGTTATGAGTCATATTATATGTTTCTGATCCTACCATCCCTCGATAATCTGATCCGAATCAAATTATGTTTGGGGTCATTCCAGAACTCTGGTGGATCCAGGGATAGTTTTGATGCTAAAAACCAGGATTATTCTGATCCCACTACAAGAGAAGAGCCAGAATGGATTCACACTGATATGCTGGGACAATAAACAAGTCATGTTATTGTCCACCTTTGAAATGAAATTAAATAAATAACCATAAATAACCATTAACCAAAACCATTAAAATATCTATGAATTCTGCTAGGGTAAAAGTACAAATGCTCTCTGAAGTAATCAGTAAAAACATTTCTTACTTGTGTTATATTAAAAAGCAAAAACTAATAAATACTTGTCAAATGAATTTGCTTGATTTTCAACTATAGTTATTTATTTATTGACATAGGCACAAAAATACAGAAATATAAGGCAATCTAATTAACGCCTCTGTTAAGGAAAGCAACTATGTGCATGATTGGAAGTTAGATTTTGTTTAATCAAATTATCAACCAGAAGATTACATGCCAGTTAGCATCACCCATCTTTTCAAAAATCATGGAGAAATGTGTCCCTGAACAACCAAACACGCACCTCCAATGATGCCATGCATATCCATTGCACTTTGTTTTTGGAGCCAAACCTTTCTGCAGACACTGCACATTGCCTCATTCGGGAGAACTTTCAACTGATGTTGCTTGTTGTTTGGACTAAATGTTTAGCAGCCGTTTGATATTGTCAACCACCAAATACGTATCTGTAAATCTGCAACCTTTCATTTTTTAACTAATGGGCTGAATTTGATCTTGCAAGCATATTAATGAAATAGCTGTCTCGCAAGGATCTATTTAAGGACATTTTTTTAAAAATCACAAATATAAATAACAGAATATTGCCAGCAAACCTATGCAGACAAGACCGTAATTCATATTCATTCAAAAAAACAGATAAAAACATCTTTTAATCTCATTCCAAAACTGATGACTGTAAATTATTCTTCTGAGACTTTGCTGCTATTTCTTCATTTTAAGAGGACTGTATCCAAGTTGTCTCACATGTTAAACGTCTTGGTGTAATTCAAGATTAAATCTTATATGTTAAAAAAGATAAAAACGAAACACAAACAACCAAATATCCACCAACTATCCATTTACTTCCTCACAGGGCTCACAGAGAGAAAAGCAACCCTTCTCACTCATGTTCACACCTGTAGGATTATTTAAGTCACTAAATCACATAGATGGCATGTTTTTGAGGAGCAGGAAGAGGAGGGAGTACGTAGGGGTAGCCCATGCAAACACAGGAACACCGTCGAATCTTCACACCGGTGTTTTGATTTGCATTAGAAAATAAAGCTTCTTGCTGTGAGACAGCGGCGCTAACCGCTGCACCACCACATGACCCCAAAACTGCCTGCAGCTACACAGCTATACATGAATGCAATGATCATCACAACTTTACATCAATACATCATTAGGTGGAAACATCAACAGATCAACATCTGCTCTGGGAGTGGACTGCATTCCCCCTTTCAGCCAGTCGCATTTGGTGGAGAGACTCATGTCAGAATGGCTGACGTCTTCACACAGTCTCCAAGCCTGGTTTTGAAAAGGCTGCAAAGGTTATTAATGACTAACTCGCTGCTAACTTGTCCCAATTATTTTTTCCATTCCCAAAAGGCCACTTTGAATGGCTTGGGTACATATGGTTGATCTCCATCTATAGCTGTGTTTTGAACTATGTGTGTAGTGAATGCAACAAATTCCCTGATTCATAACAGCGTCTTTAAACATCTCATCAAGGTCAGTGTAAAGATTGTTGTATCTATTCAACACAGCAAAGTGTTGGACGGCGGATGTGGACATTGTTGCTTTGTTGTGTGCTGCTGTTTCATCTTCATTGCATGATGGAATGTATTGGTGTGTTGTTGCAATAATGTGTTGTTTACCGTTGGCTCGTGTGGCATCTTCACAATACTTTTTCTAATGCTGCCTTTATTATGCTATCTCCATTCTGTAAATTTCATACTTAACGTTGTAATGCCTTTAATCAGGGGACTGGTGTTGAAAATTAGCCAGATGGCTAGACTTGTAAATTCATAGTAATGGTGAATAATGTGTGTTGGCCTTATAAATAAATAAAACCTCCTTTGCTCGTGCCAAGCAGGGAGCAATTGTGTCCAGAGCCACAATGATGAAATTACCTTTTCATCATCCTCAGTGAAGAGTTCTCCACTTGAAGACTTGTTGATGGCCTGAGCTACTCCAATGATTTCTCCATCACTGTTGCGAATGGGCATGCACAAAAGCGACTTGGTCTTGTACCCCGTCAGCTTGTCGATCTCATCACTGAACCGACGATCCTGCAAACCACAGAGGCAGCGCAAAATAAGGATGCGATATAAGCACTTATAAGATATACAGTTTTTCCCTTTCCAATTTCAGATGACAAGCACTTCAATGTAGCAACTTACCTAGACTTAGTCAAACAACACTCAACAAGAAAAGATATATAATAGTTTACACTATTTCAGAATGATTTGGACTTTAAATTATATCCAAAGTCGTTGGTGAGTCAGAAAGATGAGGTCTTTTTGGACCTTTTCTGCACTGACACAGGCAGCAGGCATCAAAATACAATTTGGCTTTCTTTAATATAATTTTTAAAATCTAGTTAAATATTGTGGACTTTGAAAAACAAGAGACCATCATTGCCTTAATCTCATTACTCAAGTGATGTTTCATGTCAATCTCTGCTTTCACACAGGAGCTCAGTCCAGCTGACTGTTGCTGTTGGCCTCCATGAGTTTGATTGATGATCAATAAAATGACAGAGTGAAAGTAAATTATCTCTCCGCGCGTGCGTGTGTGTGTGTGTGTGTGTGTGTGTGTGTGTGTGTGTGCCTGACTCATGCAAACGCACACACGCATGCACGCAGGCACCTGATAAGCGTCAGGAATGTTCACTGTCTCTCCGTGTTCAGCCACGTATCCTATGATTCCTTTGCCCCACGGCACCTGAACTTCATCTGAATTCATGGAGGGTAAAACTGTAGTGCCCGCATGCACATCAAAGAATTTGGACATGAGCGTCTTCTTGTTGCCCGTCCCCTCCACTAAAAACAAGGAGCACCGGTCTGCGTCCACCATAATACACACAAATACGAGGATTTTGTAGCTGAGACTCGTGAGATCTAAGTCATTCGAGATGTCTTTCACAAGCTCCAGAAAAAACTCTCTTTCGTTGTGTTCTTTTAGGTAATATTTAAAATCCACGGCTGTGGACGGATACTGGGGGATGTTGACTCTGGACTCCAGCAGTGCGCTCAGGATGTGCGCAGTGGTCGGGGGCAGAGAGCTGGCTTTCCTCAACAGAGCTCTCCTCCTCATGCTCGTAAGCGGCTCCTGAGCTCTAGAATTAACATGTTCGTCGTATGTCCTGTTGACATTAATGGCCTTCGATCTGGCAAAAGTTTTGCGCAGCTCTTTCTGCGACGCTCTCCGCTGCAGACCGTCACATTTGCTCGCCCAGCTGTCTTTACACGCGGTGCTCTTCTCTTCCTTCGGCTCACCTGAAGCTGCAGCCGCCGGAGTCTTACTCGCCTGGTGATTCTTTAGCCATTTGTCCACCATGGTAAAATTCCCCTTTCTGTTCAGATAGTCCTCAAACAAGTCGGGATGCGAGTCCAGAAAACTTTCCACGTCAGAGAACACCATATTTGGCACTGCCATATCTGTTCTTCAGATGGTTCTCAGTGAACCACATCCATAAAGTCGCGCAGGGAAATATCATCTATGATGCTTTACTGAGGTTTGTAGTCCATAGTATTTTGAACAACAGAACTTTAGAGGTGTTCTCCGCTGGAAACAACACTGGAGCTCTTGGCTGCACGTCCAGTTTCCACTCTGTGTGGATGAGAATGGAGACTCCTTTTGCGCATCAGCATGTTCCTTCACTGCATCAATCAGTTCGAGAACATTAAACGCGCGTCCGAGCAGAACATCATGAACGCCAATCCAAACTGGAGTAGACCATCGCAGCTTTTGGACATTTCCCACAGAGTCACTACCGAGCATCACCGTCGTGTGGACCTTCTTGTGTGTGAACGACGCAGGCGGTGGTTGGTTCGGTCCCGCAGACGCGCTCCTCGTCACACGCACAGGAGCTCCGGGTTCGTTCAGCAGTCGACCCTCTGGCCGTTTGAACCGCTTCCACTCCTCAGAGAGGCGCTGTTAGGATGATGATGATGATGATGAAGATGATGATGACGATGAAATGTAAATTCCTCGACTACCTTGGCATGCTTATTAAACTGTGTATATTGTAAATATATAATATCTAAATTTATAACTTTATTCTTAAAAAGCGCTATATAAATCTAATTATTATTATTATTATTATTATTATTAATAATAATAATAATAATAGTAATAATAATAATAATAATAATAATAATAATAATAATAATATTAACAACATGACACCCCCACGAGTCTAGATTGTAATTTAATGAAAACATATTTCAGTAGCGTCAAGCACGGTGTGGATCTGTGTATTTCCTAACAGGTTTTCTGATGGTACTGGGGGCCCATTATCAGTAATTAAAGTGAATTACTGTCGCCTGAAGAAATAATTGTATTTCTTAGTAAATGGGCTACTGCGTAATATCTACTGCTGGGGGAGGGTTTAACTACACCCTAAAACACCGGTAAAAGTGGTTATGGGTTGTTGTGCTGTATGTGTATGACCTGTAACATTGACTTAAACTGGCAGGAGACACATCACATTCCTTTATACTCTTTTATACTGTATCTGAACGCAAGAGGGCGCTATAATCCACAACTTCGACAGAATATAGGCTACATTAACACCGCAGGCAAGAGTGACCCAATTTTTTTTTTCCCCCTCATGTGACTCAGATGTTTGTTTTATTCAAGACAGTGTGAGCAGCACGAATAACACGTAATCTGCTCTTCTCAATGCTGATTTGGGCCACTTTCATGTGTACCTAAATCACACATCGACCTGATTCCTGCTGAGGTGGCAGCAGTGTAAATAGATCACAGCGCACACTCAATATTTTGTCTGCATTGAAGTCAAATATGGAGCATCACATCAACTGGGAAACATGGGGTTCAGACTGAACAGATATATCAAACCTGCTGTTGTTCATTTCCTCAGTTTAATAAAATAACAGACCATAACAAGGAAATGAAATCAATTAAAACTTTTTTGGTCATTTGATTTTATGACCTGCAGACATTTTCAGTTATTCAATCGGTTTGTGTTAATGGGTCAAGCAAAAGGATGTACGTCAAACAGGACAAAAAAATAAGTCCATGTTAGAAATGTCATTCCTGCATTCAAATGGTCTCAGCATAGTGAGCACGTACTGTATGGTCCAAGTCGGGAGAAGAAACAGTCTTCATTTTATTCTTTCATCCCACCACCTCTTAGTACATCTATTTTAACCACTTAAAAGGAAACTACTGTAATCAAAACTGACTTTTAGGAAAAGACAGAAAACCAATGAATTTAGTCTGTCGATACATTGACATCAATACCAACACTATCCAGGAAAGTTCAAACAACCTCAAAGAAACACAGACTGTTGGCTTAGAAATTTCAAGTCTTATTTTTTGGTTCCATGAAATCACTGCATTCACAGTACTTCCATAAAAAACACAAACACTAGACGCCTCTGATACGTACTACATCAACCAGACCAAATTAATTCTGGCTTGATATGATCACTCACATGAATTTGACACTTTGCTCACATCTAGGAACATACAAATAAACAGTCCATCAAAATCCAGTCAGTTTATTCAGTTAGCAAATAAAAAAAAATAAGGCTGTGAGATTATCAAACCAGAGGCAGTGAAGTTGTTTTTCTTGGAACAGGCAATTCGAAAACAACTTAAGACAACACACAACACTGTGCGATATTTCTCAACAATCACAATGTATAGTCCCAGTATTCAGAATACACCATATAATCCAAAAGGTACAGTATATGGTTTAATAAGTTACGATACAAAATTGACCTATTCAAACCAGGAGACACCGTTCAGTCCATCACACCAGAAACACAGGTACAGCTGTGACCAACATGCTAACTGTCCCTTGTTCTTTGTAATGTGATGGTTGCAGGTCTCTTATTTGTCTTGAGACAAAAATGGCAAAGACGTGTAGACGAGTTCCTTATGAAGTTGCAGACTTCAGATATGCAATAAGGTCGGCTCGTTCATTCTTCTTTTTGATGCCATTGAAAAGCATCTTTGTGCCTGGAATGTACTTTTTTGGGTTCTCCAAGTAAACCATAAGGGTTTCTTCATCCCAAGTGATGCCTAGAATTAAGAGGAAAAAATAGAGACTTAAATTCCAGCCACATAGCATGAATCTGTTCAAATACTGTGAATACACATGAGGATGACTTACCTTTACTTTTGTTTGCATCAGTATACGAGAAGCCCTCAGCCTGGCCCGTTTTACGACCAAACAGGCCCCACAGGTTCGGCCCAACCTTATGTTTTCCACCTTTTTCAACAGTATGGCACTGAGCGCACTTCTGGACAAATGTCTTCTTGCCTTTGTTAATGTCAACAGGCATGGTTTCCCTGAAAAAACAAAAGAAGTGATTAGATTCATATTACAACACAACATTACTAACACGTGGTTGATAAGAATTTTGCATTCCCTGGCTGGTTTTGATTTCGGTTTCCATTGCTGGAGAGAATGTCTTCTACTAAAACTGGGTGCTGTATACTGGAAGAAGGTCCTGCATTATGCAAAACTCATCTGGAGGACTTCTGTATGCAAATAAGCAGCAGGCAGAACACACACTAAGCGACTTATCTCACACAGTGTTACACATTTGTTGCAGCTTAAAACATAATAAATCATTTTAAAAGACTAAACATATGATTAAAAGGATCATATGATGATGACACACAAATCTTGTTCAGATGATTGAATCAGATGAATTAGAAATGTGTCACTGGGTCAAATACCCAACCATGCTGGCTCATCACTGCTCCATGAAGGACTTGAACATAACGTTAGTAACTCAGAAAGTAGAGAACTGAACCATCTGTGGTATAATAAGGGTTTGCTTTGGGCTTTTTTGTTTGTTTTTAGAAAACTATACACTTTTAATATTCAAAATAACGCTCTACACGTATCCAGTGAAGTATATATATATATATATATATATATATATATATATATCCAAATTCAAATTAGACATCACAAATGTCGCTCACTCCCGCTGTTATAAAAACGAGTGAAACGGGTTTCCATGAATAAAGCAAACGCTCCGCCACAAGAGGGCGCTCACTTCCACATTGCGTAACATGACATTCTGCCGTTGTTACAAAACTGTTTATTTAACCCGTAAAGAAAATAGAAAAAAGATAAAAGAACCAGTGTACGTTTATACAATTACTAATTCTGATGATGTTACTGATTACGTTACAAAATAATCTGCACAAACTCCCGTAAAACAGTTTGAATGTAAAAATCATTTTAGACAACCCAAGAATAACAGGATTGAAAAGAAAACTTTCACACGATACTAAAACCTCTGACCTGTAAGATGGAAACTGCTTTACCGTAAAAATGCATCAGTTCCTAATTCAGGTAAAACAACCTTTTTCCCGGAAGCAGGAGAACACCTGGATCTGACCACGTTGCTCAGTGACAGACGCCGGTAAAGAAAGTTTGTCGTCTCATATTAAAGTCACTACTTTCAGTAGAAGAGACTCACTCAGTCATTTATAAAGACTAACCTTTTCTTTGGAGACTATTAAGCCCAAGTTTGACGCGATATTTCAAAGTTTCTGTCCTTCTCCGTCGGTCCTGCTGTTCAGTAGGGTTATCTCAGGAGTGTCTCTGACGTTATTCTAGTTAAACACCGGAGTCACGTGACCTGTGTCGTCATCTCATTGTGAAATCTGACAATCTGGAATTTTCCTTAGATCGGAATTACCTAAGGTTCTTATCAGTCTGTTTCCTAATTGCTGGCTAATTTCATTTCACTTGACTTGTGGGGGTTTAGTTGGTATTAAACGTGAATATTTCCTCAGGTGTATTTCATCTCGTTTGTTTCTGAAGTTAAGCTTCATTTTTTGAATAACATGTTCACTTCTTTGATTGAATTTTTTCTGAACTCAAGGGAAGCTTGGAAATAAGGAGGTTCCACTGAGATTAAGAAACAGTTTCTTGACAGAAATTTCTGTTTTTTCACTATTTACATTGAAAGGGAACGGTAGCCATCATTAATTTGATTTGAACTTCTTTTGTTTCAAAATTGGTAATTAGTTTTGGTGCATACTTTTAGTTTGCTTTCCTTTTAATCAGGGAGGTTGATGTAATATTACACAAAAGTCACCTAAGGTTCTCGACATTGTGTTTCGAAAATTCAGATATGTGACTTCACTTGTGGGGGTTTAGTTGGTATTACACGTGAACATTTTTTCAGGTCTTTTTCATCTCGGTTGTTTCTGAAGTTAAGCTTCATATTTTGAATAACATGTTCCAAAAGCATGCGCTTCAGGTTGATTGGCCAGTCCCAAATTGACTGTAGGAGTGAGTGTGTGCGTGAGTGATTGTTTGTTTCTATGTGGCTCCACGGTACACTGGCGTCGTGCCCGGGGTGTCCCTTGCCTCACGCCCCGAGACTGCCGGGATAGGCACCGGCTCCCCCGCGACCTGCGCAAGCGGATTAAGCGGGTTGAGAAAATGAATGAATGAATGAATGTTAACTACAACTTTTTATGACCTCTCAAGGGAAGCTTGGAAATAAGAAGGTTCCACCGAGATTCAAACTGGATTCAGAGTCCAGAGAGCTAACCATTACACCGTATGACTGACACGAACAAACAAACAAGAAACAAACAAAATACAACAAAATAAAACAATGGTCCAGGTATGTGCAATCATTTTGGGGATTGTACGTCCCCTCTGGATCACAAATCACAAATTTTTTCACTATTTACATTGAAAGGTAACAGTAACAACCATCAATTTGATTTGAAGCTGCTGTGTATCAAAT
This sequence comes from Antennarius maculatus, assembly GCA_013358685.1. Taxonomy (NCBI): domain Eukaryota; kingdom Metazoa; phylum Chordata; class Actinopteri; order Lophiiformes; family Antennariidae; genus Antennarius; species Antennarius maculatus. The sequence continues at coordinate 7,295,217 of CM023618.1, read as the reverse complement.
TGGTAGTTAGTTTTGGTGCATAATTTTGTGTCTGCTTTCTTTCAATCCAGTTTTGATGAAACATTACACACGAAAGTCTCCTAATGTTCTTGACATTTTGTTTCCAAATTGGCAGCTAATTTCAGTTATCTGACTTTTATTGTGGGGGGGTTGATTGGTATTACATGTGGAAATTTCCTCAGACGTTTCTCATCTTGGTTCGATCTAAAAGTTTCAGTTTTTGAATAACATACTAATTTGTTTAATAGAACTTTTTCTGATCTCAAGAGAAACTTGCAAATAAGAAGATTCCACCAAGATTTGAACTCGGATCACTGGATTCAGAGTGCTAACCATTACACCATATATCTATTGCAAGTAAACAAACAAACAAGCAAACAAAAACAAAAAACAAAACAAGACAAAACAAAACAAGGCAGTCAGAGACTTCTAAATCCCGCGAAGGGTAGGTCAGGGTACCCTGAAAGTAGTACTTGACAAGTGCATAGCTATGACATTTCAGAGTAGGTCAAAGGTATGCACTAGCTTTGACCATGGATCAAAGCTAATGCATAGG